>CM076577.1:314910013-314959741 GCA_034641835.2 Pinus albicaulis
TGCTGTAAAGTCTGCTTGCTCTCCCAAGTGGCATCCCCATCCGGCAAAAATTGCTTGTTCTCAAGCAATGCTTGAACAAGCCTACTCTCTAGCTGATGCTCCCCGCCGATACTGCCAAATGTGCCTGGGTCCCACTGAAACCTCTCTGTCTCCTGCATCACCCTGATATGAAGGGATATCTCAATGCCGGGATCCCAAACTGGCCTCTCATGGTACCAACCAATCAATAGTCCTCCCGGATCCCATCGCCACTGTGGCCAATAATCGCCCAAGTCCCATGACTCGGACTGCTCACTGCCTCTGGCTATGACTAAAGACCATGACTGCTGCTGCTCTGCGTCTATGAATGTGTAAGTTGTCCCATCGACTGTGCACCAGCTCATCATCTCTCTCCCCTCAAGGCATGAAGTGAGGAACATCTCTCTCATGTGGATCCTCCATCCCCAAGCAATCATCCAAACCAAATGAGCCACCTCCCGACAAGGCAACTCCTGAAAATCTCCTCCCACCTCAAGCTCCGGTAATGAAGGCGGGCTGAAAGTCTGATCTTGGGCTGCAAAATCATTGCCCTTCAATGGCAAAGTGAAGAACAATCCTCCAAGGAAGGTCCCTCCAACAACGAAGAACAAGCTGGCCCACAACAATTCATCCATGAAGAATAGGACATGTGCTTCATGGATCATCCTAATGAGATGTTTGTTGAAGGTGTTACATGAGGATACATAATGCAAACAATCCCTCACAAGGATACAGCGCAGTCTCATCCACTGCAACCTCAGAAAATCACATGGCAAGCAATGTACAAGATCCATCACATCTACTAATGGATAGTAAATGGCTGAATATGACAACAACATAGGGCAAAACACTTGCCCATGGCTGTACAATGGATGAATATCAATCTCATGGCCCACATCAAAAGAGAACACATATGTAGTAGTGGTGGCCATGCCTCCTCCCATGCTCCTATTAGAACATGTAGTGCAGAAAATACTCAAAGGCACATTCAGCTCATGTGTCTCTTTCATAATCAAGCCTCCCATACAAATATGACCATATGCTGGAAGTAAGATGGCACATGGATCCGCAAATGAGTCCTCCATAGTGTTTTGGCATGTTATGAAGAAGAATGAACCATGTGCTGCAAGAAGATAATCCTCCTCATGCTTGGAAACCCAAGTCAAGAAGAATATGCCATAGATGTCTCTATCATCATTACCTCCTCTTTGTGCAACAAATATGTAGTGATCCTGGGACCTATGGGTTATAGATCCACCATATCTCTGCTGCGCACACTCCATCCATAACGTTCTGCTCCAAGGTGACAACGCTGGGGGCTCATGCAAATAAGCTCCTGTCAATACAAGACTCTGTTCTCTGACATGCTCCCTGTCAGAGACTCCTCTAATACTGCTGCAACAAGTGTGGAGTACTCCCCAAGATGGAAGTGCTTCCCTGTCATCATCAAAGATCAAGGAGATAGTGCCATCCCTTCTTCCTGCAACATCATGCAAGGTGTGAGAGCAAATCTGCCCTTGCTCTCCCAGAAACAAACCAAGCAACCAAACAATTTGCTGCCTCCCCATACTTCCATCATACAACTCATGTGATGAAGACATAATGAGTATCATAGCAACCCCATGCATACGTACCCCATGGTGCTCAGAGATGCAAGTATCCAGCCATCTTTCCTCCACCCTCCGACTCTTAGGAAGAGTGTTTGCCAAGAGGTGGCCAAACTCTTTCAAGAGTACCAGCGCAGCCAAGCCTCCTGCTGTCTGGTAGCACAGATCTGCAAGTAGCCTCCTAGCTCCTGGCTCATCATCCCCATCCACTCAATCGCTTGTGGATGCCTCCTTCTCCTCATCCTGGTACTCCTCCCATGAGGGCTACCATCCTCCCAAATCAAATTTCTGATTTTGCACTTCATGGGATTTTGGAATATAAACTTCTCAAGGATCAATGAGACCCTATCAAGACTCAAATAGGCGGTAGGCAAAAACCTCCCATCATGATGTGTATGGCTCAAGGGATGTCCAACACAAGCATGAGAGATGTTATCCATCCGAAGATGTCCTCCATCTTCTATCTGCTCTTGTGAGAAGGGAACCAAATCATTGTGTTCCATAGCCCGCTCCACCGAGTCCCAACTCAAAATCTCTCTCCATCCAATCTCAACATATGGATGTTGTACCCTGTACAACTCTGATCGTCTCATACCGCTATCCAAGTCAACATATGAGATCTGACTAGGTGACTCTGCCTCTCTCTCTCCAACGGGAAGAGATGACTCAACAACACCGCCAGTCCCATCCATGCATACCTGAAGGGGAATGATCTGACGCTCCAATGTGCCCTCTGGTTGTACCATCAGGGAATCCAGCTGTTCCCCAATGTGGACCAACTTGGCTGCCGACTTGGCACAAGTCGCTCTCATACCCTCCAGCTCCTGGTCCTGCAGCAAAATGGTCTCCCGTACTGACGCGGCCTTCTCTCTCAAAACTCGAAGGTCCGTCCGAAGCCGATGATACTGCTGTCTGCGACTATCATCCAATACCTCTGTACCTGCTAGTACCTTATCGAAGGTGGATACATCTCTTGACACCTCACCCATCTGTTGTGTGCTGCTACCACCCGAAGACTCGGACATGGCTCCAGTCATCACCTCAGTGGACGGCTCTACCGGGGTAGGCTCTACCTCCACTATGATATCAACTGGCACGGTCAAGGAGGTCTCCAATGATGGTGAGTCCTGTGTCACACTAGGTGTAACCTCAGGCTCCCTGCAATCCTGTGTGCCCTCATCCTCCAAGTGCGAGGTAACCACTTTAATGGTTTCCCTCTCCGATACTCAGTCAAGCTGGAAAGAGGTATCCAACTTGTCCACTGTGCGTTGTAAGCCCCTATCATGTGAGTGCTGGTTCCCTCTGTGAGAGTTGTGAGGTCTATTATCACGCTGGAGCTGAACATAATCTCTACTAGCTGTGCGGTGGTAGTCTCCACCATGATGATGCCGGTGCCCCTGGTGTTGATCATGGAGTCTAATGCCATAACAGATCAGGATATATCTCTCGAAGGGGAGAGCATCCATGAATGCCTGTCCTAAAGCCTGATACTTTGCAAGAATGTCAGCCATCCGAGCTAGTTCTACCTCTCGCTGTACTGCTATTCCTGGGTCCTCTGGCAAGAATGTGGGCATAGTGGGACGTGTGGGTGTACACGATGCCATATGCCGAGTGGCATTATGATGAACGATCTGAAAACCCCTAGGGAGTTCTCTCTGACTGTCCTCTACGGCTGCAAATCTCTTGGTTACATCCTGCATGAATGTATCCATCTTCTCAACCAACTTCACAATCATGTCCTCCATTGGATTCCGCTGCTCTGTCTTCCTCACAGGCTCCACAGAAACTGCACGGCTGCTGCAAAACCATACCGCTGCTTAACTTTGACCTCCGATTTACCCATTGGAAACTACTCAGAAAATTCTAAGGATTTGGGAAGGTGATCCTTGTCCAAAACCCAGAAAAACCCAGAAAACGTTTTCCCTAATTCCAAACTTCAAAATTTGACCCTTTTTATTTTGGCCCTTTTTCCAACTGCGTTTCTGCTATTGCAACTGCTATTGCTCTGTATGATCTTTTTTTCTGATGTCATAGACCACAGGCTGAGCCAGAATTATGCTTTGATACCACTGTAATATCCCCAAAGGGAAATAACCAGTAATAAACAGAAATATGCCAGACAGATATAGAAAATACAATACTGAACCAGATCACTGAATCATGACACATGTAATACCAGAAACTGAGTCATTTTATTAATCAGAAAGTACATAGAGAGGAGTAAATCAGAATCAGTGCACCTATCCTTGCCCTAGGCAAGTGATGACCCTCCCATACAAGAAAATGGCTGCAACAAGGACAGCGTCCTAGCTGCTCTGAAGGCTGAAGACTGGAAAACAGCTGATCTCAACTCCAAAACCCTCTCCAATGGAAAACGCTGTCTGCCTTTAGTGACGACGCGACCAACGAATGTGGCTCACTAGGGACCAAAAACTCCGGACGGATAGGCTCGACCAGAGGAGGTAAACAGCTGTTGAGCCCTCTCACACAAGCACATCTCGAGATCGAGCGTCCCTACACCGTGGATACGCCTCCCCAAGATGCTCGGATCTTGGTTCCCAGACCTCAAGTCAGATCAGCGTCCTATCCCTCTGACCGTCCTCTATATCGGATACGCCACCAAGCCTTGGATCTATCTGGATCACGACAATATCTTGATCTGCTACTCCAAAATTTGGATACGATGTTATCTCGCGAGATGCGGCTGAATCTGCTGTATCTCCTGAGATACGCAATCTCCCAAGAGTGGATCTAGTCTTATACCTTCGGATATATCACATACAACTAGGTCATGGATATGTCTTTCCCGGATCTACCCTCTCCAAAGAGGCGGATCTATCAATATGCCCCAGAGGATCTGCAACCTTCTCTTCAGATGTCCAAAACCCAGAAAAACCCAGAAAACGTTTTTCCTAATTCCAAACTTCAAAATTTGACCCTTTTTATTTTGGCCCTTTTTCCAACTGCGTTTCTGGTATTGCAACTGCTATTGCTTTGTATGATCTCTTTTCTGATGTCATAGACCACAGGCTGAGCCAGAATTATGCTCTGATACCACTGTAATATCCCCAAAGGGAAATAACCAGTAATAAACAGAAATATGCCAGACAGATATAGAAAATACAATGCTGAACCAGATCACTGAACAATTACACATAGGATGCCATAAAACTGAGCCATTTTATTAATCTGAAAGTACATAGAGAGGAGTACAAGAAAATCAGAGTAAGTGCACCTATCCTTGCCCTAGGCAAGGGGAGACCCTCTCAGACAAATAATGGCTGCAACAAGGAAAAACAGCTCCCACGTTTCCGAATCCCAAGACCGGAAAACAAAATTTCGATCTCAACTCCAAAAAACCCTCTCCAATGGGAAAAAAAAAAAAAAAAACGTTGTCTCTCGCTAGTGACAACAGAAACGTATGGTAGGCCACCGGGCACCAAAAAACCCGTACGTACAGAGATCGTGCCCATCGAAGGCTAGAAAACGCTCGTTGAGCCCCTTCACACAAGCTCGCTCCTCGCATCGCCGTCCTACCTCGATGGATTCGCTTTCCCGAATGCTCGGGGACCGCCCGGATTCGAAGCTCAATCGCATTCGCGTCCCATTCCTCCCCCGAACTCGCGGCTCCTCCTATATCAGACCGGCTACTGAACCTTCGGGGATTCGACATCGGGATTCGACACATCTCGTATCTGCAGCCTCCAAGGCTGGATCTGATGTTATCTCTTCAGATCTAGGCTAGATCTGCCAATATCTCCTCAGATCTGCAATCTCCCGAGCTGGATCTAGTGTTATACCTTCAGATCTGCAACATACAAAACTAGATCTGCAAATATCTGCTCAGATCTACCCTCTCCAAGGCTGGATCTATCAATGGCCTTCAGATCTGCGTCCTCCTCTTCAGAACTGGACAGCGTCCTCACTCCCGAAGCTGATCTGCGTCCTTCCTCCTCTTGGACAGCGTTTTCCCTGCTCAGATCTGGACTGCGTCCTCCCTGGAACAGCGTCCTCACTCTCCCGGCCTGATCAGCGTCCTCTCTCCTGCAGAAACAGCGTCCTTCCTCTTCTGAACTGCGCAGCCACAAGAGGGCTTCTCCTCTCCCCAAATCTGCACCAGAAACTGCTGCTACTTTGCTGCTGAAACTGAAAAGTGTACTCAGAACAAAACCTTACTAGGGCGGGCACTCGAAGTCCCCCGAAGCTAAGGGTGAAACCAGAAATAACCTTACCAGGGCAGGCACTCGAAGTCCCCCGAGGCTAAGGGTGAGATCTCCGTCTGGAGACACTCGGTTGCACTAAACAGTGCTGCAGACCGACTAAACAACCGGCGTGCGGAAGCAGACAGAAGTCTAGCTCTCAATAATAATATCAAATCAAGAATGATCCAAATGAGGTGAGAACCTCTCCTTTTATAATGCCAAACTCCCTCCAAAACTTAACTCTCCTTTGACCTGCGCAGTTTACCTTGGGTCAGCCTGATGCCTCCCCCATCATACTCATGTGGACCCCCAAGGCCCCCTCTCTAAGTTACAACGTCAATCTACTAGGAAAAGAACACTTTATTATAAAGTGAGGTGACCCCTCTTATTTCTCACTTTATTTATTATTTCCAACTAAAGCGGCAAAATTAAACAAAAATGAAATATTCCAATTAGCAAGGCTAATTGGGAATATTACAGATTCAAGCCGCTGGTAAGGGCATTGTCTCTCTATTTTTTTGCACTTGGTTTGCATGTGCATATGTTTTACAATTTTTTGCATTTTTGTTTATTCTTTACAAAATTACAGCATTAATGGCTCAATCAAGGGCAGCAAGGAAGGGGCAAAGAAAGGGGAAGAATGTCCCCATTGGAGATGCCCCTCCTATCCCTATTTCACCAGGGTCTATAAGTATTCCATCTATTGGAAGTGGGGCTGCAACAGCAGCTTCAAATGTTCAGGAAAAATAGACTCAAGACCCCAAATATCCATTGTGGAAATATGTGACAAGAGAGCCAGGGCCAGGCAGCAAGGCGAAGGGAGGAGGCAATGTTGCTTGGAAATGCAGTTTTTGTCACAGCCATTTCATGAGCACATATTACCATGTGAAAGCTCATTTGTTGACTTTTCCAAGTTGTGGAATATCAGCTTGTACACAAGTGCCTTTAGCAAAGAGGAAGGAAATGGAGAGAGAGGCATTTGTTGGTGCGACAAATGTGGCATCAAAAACAAAACAAAACAAGAATGATGACCCCTTTCCATTCTTGGGGAAAAGCGGCAACAAGTTCCCATTTGCGAGTTCTAGTGGGGGACAAGCAGCAAAAAGAAAGGCAACTGCACTTGGTCCAATGGACAAGATTTTCCAAAAAGAGAAGCGGGAAGAGCTTGATCTCACCATTGCATTTTTTTCTATCGGAACTTCATATCCTTCAATGTTGCAAGCTCACCTCTATTTATTGAGATGTGCCGAGCTCTAACTCAAACAGCTCCATCAAGGTATGTGCCTCCTAGGTCAGAGAAATTTAGAACCACATTGTCGACGAAGGCAAAGAAAGAGGTGGACAAAATGCTTGAGCCTATTAAATTAGCATGGCCAACATCTGGGTTAGCATTGTTTCTGATGGATGGAGAGATCCAGCACAACACCCACTCATCAACTTCATGGTGTCTTCCTTGAATGGTCCAGTTTTCTTGAAATCAGTGGATGCACTTGGACAATACAAGGATGCAAAATATATGGGTGAGTTATTTATTAAAGTTATTAAAGATGTAGGTGTCGATTCTTGTGAGCAAATCATTACAAATAATGCACCTGTTTGCAAGGCTGCTGGCATGATTGTGGAAGCTAAATATCCACAAATATTTTGGACAACTTGCATTGTCCATTCATTGAACTTAGCACTGAAATCTATTGCCTCAGCTGTGCTTTGGATTGGAAGCATTATTGAGGATGCACGACATATCCGCAACTTTGTACAAAACCATACAAATGCCCTCACTATCTACGAGGAGTACACCAATCTATCATTGTTGAAGACTGTGGATACACGGTTTGCCTCTTCATTCATCATGCTGAAGAGGTTGAGGGAGGTCAAGACCACTCATGGGGCCATGGTTATTTCAGAGTTTTGGTCTATTTGGAGAAACACAGATCAATCAGCCTCAAAAAGAGTGAAGGACACAATGTTGGATGATGTCTGGTGGGAGAGAGTAGATCTACTTATTCAGATCATGGACCCTATCATTTCCTTGCTTCGATTTGCAGATACAGACCAACCCATCACAAGAGAGGTTTATGAGGGATGGGATTCCATGATTGAGTCTATGAGGAACATTTTTTACATAGTCAATGCCCCGAGTATGAGACATCACCAGAGGCCTTCTTCACTAGCATACAAGATATTCTTGTTAGCAGATGGGACAAGAATTGCACACCTTTACATTGTTTGGCTCACTCCTTGAACCCAAAATACTACAACCATGAGTGGTTGAATGGTGGACCTTCCCGCAGATTCCCTCCTCACATGGATGGTGAAATCTCACAAGGGAGGAAATATGCATTCAGGAGGATTTTTCAAGATAGGGCATCCCTTGATGAGGTGGAGGCCTTTGCAGAGTTTTCCACTGGCACTGGGTGATTTGCAGGCTATGATGTGACTAGAGACAAGGGCTACGAAGCCCTATTCTTGGTGGGAAACTCATGGGGCAACAAGCCCTCCTCTACAGCAATTAGCCATGAGGCTCCTCTCTCAGGTGACTTCATCCTCTTGTTGCGAGAGGAATTGGAGCACATATGGGAATTTGTATAGTGTGAAGAAGAGCAGGCTTGAGCAGTCCAGGGCAGAGACAATGGTGTATGTGCACACCAACCTTCGTCTTATTTACAGGCAGAGGGAGGATTGGTTGAAGGGAAAGACAAATATGTGGGATGTCTTTCCTGATGATATGGGTCTGGACAAGAGTGTAGAGTTGGCATTGGCCAACTTGGATCTCAATGAGCCAATGCTAGAGCCTGTCACATTTGATGATGGCGATACAGTAGAGCGGTCATCCTCCACACCAGCAGATGCAGAGATGACGGAGGACGCAGCAGAGGAGAGCAGTGGTAAGCACGATGATCACGATGAGGATGGTGATGTTCATTATGATGATGAGGATTGATGACTCATGAGTCATGAGCTACCCACTGCGGCACTGCCTTGAGGCTTGTAGTCTTGTAGACTTGTAGTTGTTTTGTATTTGCTATTTCTATTTGCCATTGGCATTGTACTACCTAGTACCTATGTAACACATTTTGATTTTCATGACTTAATGAGAAAACTACAGTATCTTGTCTTTCTCTTATTAGATCATTGATGAATATGTCTATTACTTTGTATGATTGTATGATGTATCTTTGTAAAACTTACATCTAGATGAAGATCTATGTTTGAATCAATGAATTTGTATGAATTTGTGTAAGAAATATCTAATTTTTTATATATATAACGTGTTCGAACGTATCCTGTTCTGGGGGGTCACCGTGTCCGTTTCCGACACTCAAATTTGCGTGTCCATCGTGTCCCATGTCCTCGTGTCAAGTGACTTAGATACTGAATTTGCCAATGTTCAACTGACTACATTAGATAAGGCACTTTAAACTATATACTGATTGATTCAGGCAGAGTTTTCATATAAAAAGATTCCCACCTATTGGCTAAACCTGCCATAACCGAAACTAAATGGATTTGACCATATACAATTTGTTTAATGATGGTGTCAATGGTGCCATGAAGGAGAAGAAGGCAAATTTTTCATATTTGAGCGTTCAGCTAGGTGTTGTTATTTTGTTTCAACAATGTTATAATGTACACTATGGCTAGCATGTGCTTATCCTGTCCATTGATGATCCCATCAAGGGAGTTAATGGAAATTTGTTCAATGAAAATTTTAGAACCCTATTTCATGAATGTTAATGGCCAAGTAATGTTGGACTACCAAACCTAGTCCCTTGGTGAGTGTGTTATTAGATATTTACTCCCAAGTACTGCTACCATACTTGAGGCATTGTATGATGCTTCTCCAACACTTCAAAGAGAAAGTCCAACCACACTTAAAGACTCCACTAGGCACCTTAACCTAGGACATTGACCACTTATTAAAAAGCATTGACCGTAGGATACCACAACACAGTTGATGACACACTTCTCTCCCTCCATGAATTTAAATGCTGCCTTCCATAGCTAGGATGATGACCTAAGAGTTAATGTACCCCAGAGTTAACAAAATGCCTTTAAGCAGGAATTACACCTACCTGACCGACATTTCCCTGTTTCAAAGGATATGTGATGAAGATGATGACACCGAGCCCCGTTACCCACTACCTATGGGTAGTATGCATAGGAGAATTTTTTTCTCCTAGATGGTCCTCAGCTAGCAACCAACAGCCACCAAATAGCTCGATGTGCCATTGTCTCTGCCACCTGAGCCAGCCATGTGGTCCCTCGCCCATCTATTATGATTGTATGTTCAAAGGTGGGCCTCCCAACCCCAGAGGTATGGCTTTTCATTGGTATAGTTTAGGAACTTTCCTTACTTATCATGGACACTTTTGGGCACAGATTGGTCGGGGGGTTCAGCAGAAAGAGTGGGCTATGTCTGTGCTCTTGTCTCCTCTCCCCGATTTGGTGGTTAGCCTTGTATCCTAGTCCTGTGGGATCTCCTTTACTGGCCATTAGCTTTAGGGTTGGAATTACATGGGAAATCCCAATTTTGGTTCCGCAGTTCCGCTTCCCGACACCATATACATCACTCTTCTTCGCTCATTTTAACCCCATTCATCACTTTTCCCATCTAGGTCCACATGTGTCCACTGGGTCCACATAGGGTTTAGCCTCCCCCTTGTTGAGAATTTAGAGGGCTGTAGGTTAATACAAATTCTCTTCTTGATAATTACTTGTGAACTTGCTTGAGGTACTTATGTCTTCTCTTCTTTTAGTTAAGTTAATCTTTCATCAAGTCAATTATCAAAAACACAAGACACAAAGGTTAGGCTCCTAGAGCCAGGGCAAAACCTCTCCCTCTTGGAGAGGAAAACCGGCAAAGAATTCTTCTTATAGATCTTCAAATGACAAGTACCATGACCTAGACTTAGATCCTTGACCTATGAATGCCTCCAAGACCTTGTCGTTACTTCTTTGACTGCCTCCAAGACCTTGTCGTTACTTCTTTGACTGCCTCCAGCACTTATCCTTCTCTTCTGCTCCAATCTGCACTGACCTGTACTAGTACTAGAGAACTTGGTCTCTAATTTTTCACTTCTTATTACTTAGTCAACTATTGGAGGCTGAATCTTCTTCACCTTGCATACATTTATAACCTTATTCCTTTAAGACTGCTTTCTTCTTTAGGTCACTGCCTTCAGGTATTGTAGGTGCATCCACAGTCTAACCTTAGGACAATTAGTAAGTCCTTTCTTCAAACAGATCTGAACCTTGACTTTTCCTATGATTCAGGTTCTTTGCTCTCCTTGGTGTCACAAAGGAGTATGCAATACTTCTGTGATATCCGCAGATTCTTCCTTGAAACAAACGCTATGATATCCACACTATAATCCTGTACCAGATCTCAGCGTTCGGCACTTATATACTTCTTTAATTCTGCACCCTTTTAGCCTTCTGAAATCCGCAAATTTATCCTCTGAAATCCGCACTTTCACCTCTGAACAGTCCGCAATTTTTCCTATGGAAATCACAGATAAAATCCGCAATTTTCCTTGTCCTGATGAGCCGCAATGACTAGGGTATATATAGTGCACAGTCTGGCTTTTAGGCCGACCTTACAGCAAACTTTTAGGCCAACTAGTAGGGCGACTTCAATATTGATTATCAACCAACTTTATTAGATCATTTCCAGCGTTGAATGAGAGTTGTCTTGAGGGCTGTTATGAGCCTTTCTTCCACAAGGTTTTAGAGGCATTCTTCACACTAGATACTTCATAATCATGACTCTTAATTATACTAGAAGACAAAACCCTGTAGACATCAAGAAGAAGTCTATCTACATAATAATAAAATCTTGCTCATGAAACCCATGAAGCAAGTACTCCAAGAATACATTTCATTATCTTTGACATCTTCTTTACATATATACATAATTACATAGTCAACATGAAGACCGACCTAGTTACACTTTTCAACACTCCCTCTTAACTAGCGAGGTATTCATACAGGTACATGGTTACTTTCAAACTGAAGAATCTCATAAGAAGAATCGGATTGGTAATCGCATCTGTATAGCATCATATCAACCAGCATTGTCCTAGTGCAAGGCCTTGACTAACAACCCCATCTCTCAACGAGACAATGGGCTACAATGCCAGCAAGACACATGTCTTATAAACACCTTCATCATTGTCTCTCCAAGGTACATACTCCACACGAGTGTTCCCAAAGTATGACCTTCTTGGACTATTCTTCTCTTGGGTAGCCAGCCCTCAAAGAATATCGGTCCCCGACTACTCTTATATTGAATTCCCTAACACATTCTCAAAGAGTATCGAATGCCAGATGATTACCCAATCCTCCATTCTGTCTCCCCAAGTGAAGACCAGAATGATGTGTCTATCTCTCCCTCTCAACCAGGGAGGACCTATTCCACAAGGGAATGTACTCATTCCTATACCGATATTCTCTAGTGTCGACGCAGGTTAGTGCAAGCTCTTGCAATGGAGAAGGATCAGCGTTGTGAATATACAAAGACGTGTTGACAAGGTCTTGGAAGCATCTCTAGGTCAAGGGTTTGAATCTTGGTCATGGTACTTGCCATTTGAAGATCTATAAGAAGAATCCTTTGCGGGTTTTCCTCTCTAAGAGGGAGAGGTTTTGCCCTGGCTCTAGGAGCCTAATTTCGTGTCTTATGTATTTTGATAATTGACTTGATGAAAGACTAAATAAGTTAACAAAGTGAAGACATAAGTAACTCAAGCAAGCTCACAAGCAATTATCAAGAAGAGAATTTGAATTAATCACTAGCCCTCCAAATTCTCAACACGGATGAGGGTCAAATCAACCATTCTTTACAGCCAACAGTTCAGTTTCTAGGTGATCGGTGTAAAGCCATAGAGGGGACACCTACGCAGCAGATGGGGCACTTGCTTTCATCACTTGGGCTTTGGTAGCTTGCCTTGAAGAAGCCCAGGTGCACACTTTCCAGATATCAGATTGTAACTCCATGATTTTATAATAAAATGGCTTAGAACAATGTAATTTTTGGCTCTATATTGGGTGTCTGATTTGTATGCAAATTTGTCTATTTTTGCTATGTTTGTTTGTGTATCATTGTATATTTCCGTTAGGAATATTACAGTGGTATCAGAGCAGTGGTATCAGAGCATGATTTTGGCCAATTGTGGGTCTAAATCACGCAAATGCTCAAGTGCTATTGTGCATTGGAATTTTGGAGGCTAAAACACTAGTCACACATTATTCTCCATATTGAACTCGAACCCAAAAATGTCTCAGCATGAGAAATTTGAAAAAGTTGCAAGGAGCATCGAGAGACCACAACTAAGGCTCTATGCTCTTTACGAAGTTTCACTGATGGGAGGAGACCCGATTAATTGGGAAGTCACTTATAAAGGATGGATCGACAAGTAGATGTGAAGTAACCTTAAAGACCCTTTCCCTATGATAGGATAGAGAATGGAGCTTGCGTGCTCTTTAAGCAAGGTACAAGACTTTCTAGGGGAAGGAGGTGAGGATTTGAGGGTTAGGCTAAAGGAATATGACTTGAAAAGGAGTTTCCCAATTCCTAAAATCCTTATAGAACTTGGATTCCCGAGTTGCCCTTGATAAATTGTCTTTGATAAGAAATGGGACCACATAGGGCCAAGTGGACCTACCCAGGTTAACGGGATGGAGTCTAGCAACCGATGATATTCTTAACCTGACTAAGGCAAGGGGAAAGGATCAAACAAGAATTTTCACCTAAAGATGTCAAATTGATCCTATGAGGTACTAGCCTTGGGAACACTAGGGCAAAATTTGATCTTATACCTAGGGCTTGGGATATCTCGCAATCCCTTCGTCGGAATCTCTTCAAATTCGGATGAGACCTTGAGGACATATCAGCGCAGTAGAGCCTAGGAGATCGAAATTTTTCTAGGGCTAGTTTGCCGAGAAATTGATGCCCTAGGTGCCCCAGCATGGCTAGACCTAGAAAAGGTGAAAAATGTGGTTTAAATGACCACCCTTTGATGGATCAGTGTCTAATTCTTCTTGGGGATATGGAGTCAAGGAGAATTATGAAGATGGATTTGATTTCTTGTTCAAGGAGGCTCTCAAAGTCAACTTCATCCAATGTTAAGGGCAAGAGAAGAAAAGTGACCTTAAAAGCGTTTATACTTCATTGCAAATGGAAGAGGCTTATTGAGATAACTCGATCTCCAGGACAATTCATTCACCAAACATGGCCCATACATAGAGATAAGCTAAATAGAAACATAATTCCACATTGATGTCGTAAATGCATGCAGTAATTAGCCCTAAAATAACAAAAATCTCCTAACCAATGTATGCAGCAAAATGAAAGAAAATAGTGTTAAAATTGCACTCACATGTAAGAGAATATATCCTACCAGCAACACATTTACAATATAAGAAGCTCCAAGATAAGAAGGACCCAACCCTTACATCAAATGTCATCCATCATTCAAAAATATCCACCAAGGAAAAAGTGTAAAGTTCTCTAAGGAGACAATGATCCAAGTCAAGTGATGATACAAATGTATCCATTCAACTCCTATTTATACACTAATTAGGAGTTTAAATTACCTAATGGGCCTACACTAGCCCCTAAAATTAAAATAATGTGCAAATTAACTAGCTTTTGTTGACAAGCCCACCAAACTAGCTCACAAATAAAATAATAAGCCTCTCAGGAGGTCAAATACTAATCTATGCACGACATAGAGTCCTCCAAGAGGCCTGATGATGCCCATAAATGCCCTAATGATGAATAAAATCCTCCAAACCAACCCCTTGTTCTCCAAACAATAAACCTGTGGTTCTCCCAGTGGGTATGGGGGTACACCAATGACCTCATGGGTCTCCATATGAGTCGAAGATGCCTGTAGACCATCTGTAAGGGCTCAGATGATGGAATGTATGCTGCCATGTCATCGTAAACGTCCTTGGACACCTGCCAAGTGTGTGCTGCACCTGTGGGGCCAACTGACCATAGTGTACCAAATGCATCTTCCTCGTTTAAAAGGTGGATCTCTAGCCATCTCTGAACATCTCTGGGGATCCATGGAGTGTTGTCTACTATTGTGGAGGCCCATGACTCTCTACACACACCCTATATGTGCCAATGTAGCCCTCTGGAAGGTTAGGACCCCTTATAGGGAGACCAAACCCAAATGGACACCATCTGCAATCCTGCATAAGATCCAATGCATCCCCTAGCCTTCCAATATAACAAGTCATTAAGGTAATCATGTAAAAGAGTTTACAAACCATGGACAACAAGTGGACACTTCATAACGGCATGCCCTTCCGTAGTGGGCTTTGCCATGTGCTAATGTCTCCAAGCTCCAAAGGCGGTTAGCCAAGTACATTATTAGGTGGTTACTACCTTTAGAGGGGGGGATAGTATGTCCAAGGTACATCCCTAAAATGGTGGTGGCATGTAACAAAGAGGTGAAATGGAATAGGGAATGAGAGGGGCAAACCTGAGCCACATATCGGGGCACAAGGGTAGCTAGAGAAAGGGAAGCCCACACCTGGGTGTATAATGTGTAGGAGAGAGCAATCGTGGTACATGAGGTGCCCCGGCCTTGATTTTTCCACCCTTATTTATATGCCTTTTGCCTTTTAAGATTTCTCTTTGATTAACTACTCGAGGCTCAAAGGACAAGAGCATGATGTGTAAGATATAGCAGTCATTCCCATTTTTTAGTAAAGCGGTTCATTGCCCTCCAAGGGTTGGGACAATCATGGGTTCCTGAATGATAAAGGAGGCTCATCTAGGGCCTATGGAACTAGGGTGATGGCCATGGGTATGGGGTAGAGCTGATGGATTGGTTTTTGCCCACGTGCTAATTATGTTTTTCCCGACCATCTTTTGTATGTTGTGGTACAATTTCCTGTTGAATGTGGCCATTTATGCTTTTACTCTTCTTTTAAGCTACTTCAACCTCTAGGGCATCGTTCCAAACCTGACCCAAAGTGGGGCAAGGGAATGAGGAGGCTACCCTATGTGGACCCAGACAGGAAATGTGGGCCCAAGTGGGAGAAATGATGAATGGGGGTATAGTGAATGGAAGGGGAGTAGTATATGTGGATAAGGGAGGAGGAGCACGCAACCAAAGTCAGGGTTTCCCAAGTAGTACCACCCTAGAACCAAAATGGTTAGTAAAGGAGATCCCACGGGGCTAAAATCCAAGGGTAACATCCAAATGAGATGAAGGGGACAGGAGCACAAACCAAGCCCGCTCTTTCCATCGAATCCCCCCATCAATCCATGCCCATAAGTGTCCATGATTAGTAAACCCAAAACTCAATTACCAAATGACAAGACATACCCTTAGATTCAGGAGGTCCATCTTCAAACATACGATCAATACAGATGGGCGAGGAATCACATGGCTGGCTCAGGTGGCGGAGAAATGGCACAATGAGCTAGTTGAGGGTTGCAAGGGGTTGCTGGCTGTTGGCTTAGGTCCATCATGGAAAAAGAATTTCTCCTAGGGATATCACCCACAAAGTGGTGGGTAACATATGGCTCCAATTGGGACGTGATCTCTCGAAGCGGTGGACAAAGCTACTCGAACGAGAGGTCACGAGAACTCCAACAATCTCTTGGTCACCGTAGACCTATTATTTTCACATATCAACGATCAAAACCATGGGGCAGCATGCTTTTCACGGTGTCTTATAATCACCCATGCTTAGTGTCAGGCCATAAAATCAACAATTAATAAAAATATGTAATTTTTAATCTAAATGTAGCTAATCTATCATGAGAAATATCATATGAGATTAGTTCTAATGCAAAAAATCACATGCAATGCAACTGACTCATGTATATAGTACAACGTCAAGTATGAAGGAAAGGAGTAATGCGACTTAACTTGACTGGTTGGGGCCAAAGGACAAATTTGTTGTCACCTCGAAATGGCTCTACAAGATCAATCATAGAGTCAATGGAAATGTTGAAAAATTCTAGGCAATATTTGTTGCCCAAGGCTTCTCTCAAAAGGAAGGTATAGATTGTGATGAAATATTTGCACCTGTTTCTTGCTACACCACCATCTGTTCGATCATTGCCCTTGCTGCATCGCAAGGATGGAGTCTACATCAGATGGATGTCAAGACTGCGCTCTTACATGGTTCGATCAAGGAAGAGGGCTATGTGGAACAACCTTTGGGGTTCGAAGTTCGAGATAGAGATACACATGTATGCAGGTTGAAGAAAGCCCTCTATGTGTTGAAGCAAGCCCCCAGGGCTTGGTATGAGAGGATCGATAGCTACTTGATGAAGCTGGGCTTTACTCGAAGTGATGTTGATCCAAACCTTTACTTTAAGGTTGATAATGATAAGCCTCTCATTCTAGTTCTCTATGTGGACGATCTCTTCCTGACAGGTGCAGACCCTCTTATTCAGCAATGTAAGAAGGAGTTGGCTTCTGAGTTCGAGATGAAGGACCTAGGACTGGTGCACTATTTCCTAGGCCTGGAGGTTTGGCAAAAGCCAGGTGAGATTTTCCTTTCTCAAGGAAAATATATTGTGAAGTTGTTGGAAAGATTTGGAATGGTGGACTGCAAGTTCGTGACTACTCCAATGGAACTCAACTTTAAGAAGTTGAGTGGAAGTGTTGTTGGGCCTGATTTGGGAAATCCTACCAAGTATCGTCAACTCATAGGGGCCCAGATGTTCCTAGTGAACTCACATATGTTTTGTAGTGAACATGTTGAATCAATACATGGTCGAGCCTCATCACATTCACTGGATTGGTGCCAAGAATCTCTTGAGATATCTTCGATGCACAATCAACCATGGCCTAAGATACACTACCGGGAGTATGAGGCTCCATGGATATACCGATGCTAACTGGATAGGCAGTGTGGTGGATCGTAAGAGCACATCTGGATGTTGCTTCACCTTAGGTTCAGCTTCAATCTCTTGGATGAGCAGGAAGCAGAAATCGGTTGCTTTGAGCACCGTCGAGGCCGAATACATGGCAGCAAGTATGGCCTGTTGTGAAGTTGTTTGGTTGAGGAAGCTCTTCAATGAGTTGTTTGGGCATGTGCTAGATACCACTGTGATCCTTGCGACAACCAAAGTGGGATTTGACTTTCAGAGAATCCCGTGTTCCACGACCGCTCCAAGCCTGTTGATATCAGGTACCACTTTATCCGAGATATGGTACAGCGAGGCATCGTAAGGCTCCATCACATTGGGACAGATGAGCAGGTCACAGATATTCTCACGAAGCCCCTGGGGAAGGTCAAATTCTTAACCTTCTGTGAGAAGATTGGAATCGTGAATAGACCCTCTTATGAGGGTCCCGCTTGAGTTGGACTTTGAGCTTTGGGAGCTCTGGGGGGCTTGGGGATAGCTTCTTAGAGCTATAAGCAACCACAGGGCAAGGTTCGCCTTTCCTTGTTGGTGTGCTTTTTCCCCACCATTATGATATTGAGCCGATACACCCTCTCTTGATCTATGCCCCACATACATCCCACCCATGTAGTCTGAGACTCATGGGAAGTACCTCTCATCTGGCCAATGAGTTGGGAAATGAGGATAGAAACCATAGCATTACCGATGGACAAATCGTGTATTGTCGTACTCTCTATGTCTAGGATGGGTTGTGTCCAACAACTTGAGCTGGGATCAAGTCTGGTTGAGGTTTTTACCTCTATATTGACTTCGGGTCAATGGAGAGTGGCAAGGTCTTGTGACTCACTCTCGATCAAATCTTCTCCATTATTTCTTCATACAGCAGAGCAGATCTGGCAAAGTACAGAGACAGCAGGATGACACAAGATGACAGGATGATATATGATAGTACATGATGGTACTGGATGACATGATTGAACAGGTTGTCAGATGGATTGACGGGTGGACTTCTCCCTAGTCGAGAGGGAGTGTTAAATTTGGCAACTAGGGCCAAACTCCACTTTTCACTGCTCATATGATGGAGATGATATTTTTGTTGGATTCCTCTTTTGGAGAGATGCAAGATTGATTTAAAGATCATCCTATTTGGATGAGCAGAAGTTGGATTTTGAATTTATTTCTCACACATGTGCAAATTGTCAAGGTCATCCAGAATTGTAATGTAGGCTCACAAGCCCCAAAATATGTGTCACACACCCTCATTAATGGATATAAAAAGGAGAGACTCAAACTTCATTTGGACATCATCTCCTCACACATTTTCTCTCCTTCTCATTGGTTTGTACAGTCTTAGGAGACATTCTATCTCCTCCGCACGTGTGAAAGAGCAGCTGCGTATTTTGGACTGTTTTAGGGCTTCTTCCGCAGCATTGACCTTGGGTCAACTCACAAATTTTGACTTCGATTTTTGGGACAGATTCCAAGTTTGGGAGGTCGAGTTTGGTGGCACAGAAATCGAGAAGTTCTAGGTTGTTTGACTGCAGCGTTGACCGCAGTTTCACCGCAACGTTGACCAGGTTTGACTGAGGATTTGCAGACTGTTTTGGGTTGCCTTTGGCTGTTTCTTGAGGCCGAGTTTGACTGGCTTTAACCGAGCTCCATTGGGAGGAAGATTGTTGGTTTGGCCAGCATTGACTTTGCTGGCTAGGGCATCCTGTTGTCTGCTGAAAATTGTACTTTCTCTCTCTGCTGAATTTGAAGAATTTCAAGTGTTGAGATTTTGGGTAGCATCGGATGTGCTCTAGCTCCAAAACTTTGTGGAGGGGCTAGAACACATGAGATCGCCAAGACCGAGAAATTGTTTGGAGAAATTCCACCTGGAAACTAAGTTATTCAAAATATTAATTATTTTAATGGAGACCCTAAGTCTAACTTAGGGAAATTAGATATTTAAAGTGAATTAATTTAGACATGTGGGTGAGAATGTTCTAAGTGACGTGGATCAAGTATTTTCTAATCTTAGTCGTTGATTAGAGATTAGATCACGGCCGTTGAATGTTCAACGAGAAAATTATTAAAGGAAGGCTTGAGGTCAAATGGAGAATACACACAGAACAGTAGCACTTGAGCTAAGTCAAAATTCCTAGGCGTGGTTTGCTGAGAATTTTCGAGAAAGCTTGCAGTGTTGGTGAGGGGCAAATCGGCTAGGGATTATTCAGATCTGAGGCCGAGAATACATATGCAGAGAGGCAGACCCATACCAGGCGACACAAAGACCTAGCAGGAGGGACGCAGCCCAGCCAGGCACACGCAGAGGCAGCACAGAGGTTGACGTAGGCCCTTCAGGGTGACGCAGAGACAGCGTTGAGCCCAGAGGGGTGACACAGGAGCAGCCTGTGCTGCGCAGAGGCTCAAGCAGGGACGAAGATCTAACGCAGTGCTGGGAGAGGCAGCACTAGGGTTTCCAGTGCGCCAGAAAGGGCTCGTATTCAGCAGATCCAGAAGGTGAGAAGCATAAGCTGAATCAGCCATATTTTCTGTCTCTGAGTGTTATAGGTACATCTGCCGTGAATTCTATGTTGGGCAAACCACTACTAGTGCTCTTGATTTTATTCAGATATTCTGCATAATAATAAAACCCTCTAAGAGTTGTTGCACCGGTTTTCCCGCATTGGGTTTTTCCGGGGACATTGTCCAAAAAATATTGTGTGTCCTTTGTCATGTATGCTTTATTCTTCAGTACTTGATCTGTATGTATGTGTAGATCTGCAGTGTGTTTACTTCGCTATTTTCTGAATATTTATGAAAATAACTTGTATAATTAAAATCACAAGTAGGAGAAGTAAACCAGATTTCTGCAGTAGAAATTTATGTTAAGTGGTTTCAGAAATTTTCACAATAAGAAGATTTGATCAAAGAGTTTTCCCCACATTGGGGTTTTTCCCCGGCATCCGCCAAATTATTGTGTCCTCTTGTCTTGGCTTGTCTTTTGGTTATTTATTTATGTTCTATCAACATTTACTATCAATGTTAATGTGATTGCTAAACAGGAAACTGAATTGGGCTAATAAGAAAGATTGAAGTAATTTGCTCTAAGCATAGAACATACCATTATTAACTAAAATTAACATATATCCTTCAAATGAATCAAAATGCACTATATTTAGAGCCTCTTTTGTGGGTCGAATTACCATGATGTAGGCCGACTTGGTGTGGAGGTGACAAACAACTTATTTGACTCAATAACAATTCTTTTTACATGTTCAAAAGCCCAAGAAGGGTCTCATAAAATGGACAATGACTCTAATGACTCAATATAAAACCTAGAAGTCCTCAATGGAGACTTTGACCTATAACATGATAACACATGCAAGAAACCCATGCTTTAATAAGTCATAATAATAATAATAATTTTTTTCTTTCTTTTGATAAATACATTTTAGTATGACTCAAATACACTTATGAAGACCGAACCTAGTTACATTCTTCAACATGCTTGTGGAGGAAGGGAATTTCCCTTAGGTAATTTTGGCCAGATTTGCTTGTTGTTTGGATTGCCAGTTGGGCATCCATAGATTGTACACAGGAATTCACTATTGCATAATAATAAAAACCCTCAACTTTTGCACCGGTTTTCCCACATTGGATTTTTCCGAGGACATTCATCCAAAAATAACAGTGTAATTTTTATGTGTGTGTGCTATTATTTTCTCAGTTTCCAGTGCTATTTTTTTCCGCAATTTTATTTGTGAAGGTTGCAATGCCATTTATTTAATATTTTTCGTAGCAGATAAATTGTTAAATTGATTAATAGTTAGAAAAATTAATTCCAGTTGCTGCAATAGGATTTTAGTGGTGAAATTTTCACATGGTATCAGAGCGTGAGTGATTAGTCGGGAAGCTCAAAAGCAGAAGAGACTATTTCGCTGCTCGCTCAAAGGGAGCAGTAGGCCGAAATTCTTAGAGGAAGTGCAGTTCCTTGACAGGTAGGCTGAATTACTGAGGCAGAAAATCGATTTCCAGTTGCAGGGTTGCAGAAAATTTGAGTTGCCTATGTTAATGATTTGAGAAATCAGAGGAAACAATTGCAGCTCAGATTTTCGTTGAGCAGATGCCTTGGTTGGACACAGAGGGTTTTGCAGCAACAAGACTAGCTTCGGGTGGAAGAGAAAAGCACACACAGCAAAGGGAAAATTTCTCTCAGGGAACTTCGAGTCTCAGAAGTTTAATTTTTCCAGGCAGATTGACAGTAGTAGCGAGAAGACCCAAGCATTCCAAAAGGGGGTGCGAATAGCAGAGTAGCAGCCGAACAGAGGGAAAGAGGGAGTTTTCGACTTGATCAGAGATGGCCATTGCAGGGCTTAGAGATCGGGATAGGTTGTATGGATCTTCCAACTATGTCATCTAGAAGGCTAGGATGTCCTTCCTTCTAAATGAATCTGGCCTAAAATCCTATATAGATAATGTGGTGGCAATTCCCTAGGATGCGGATCACCATAAAGTATAGAGGAAGGAAATGGTGAAGGCAAAGCGGTTGATCCTAGATGGAGTCTGGCACCATATAGTCTCACATATAGTGGCCAAGGGAACGACCAAAGAAATGTGGGATGCTCTCTCCACGCTATATCGGGGTACTTCCGAGCAGCGGAAGATGTTCCTGGAAGAAAAGTTGAGATGCATCAGAATGCAGAAGGGGAAGGCATAGATCCCTTCCTCACAAGGATTCAGGAGGCCCGAGACCAACTTGCAGCTATAAGGGCAGGGCCTCAACCATCAAAGCTAGTGAGGTTGGCATTGAAAAGTGTCTCTGCGGAGTGGGAAGTTTTTGTCCAAAGTATATTGGGCAGAGACAAACTACCAGAATGGGACAGGATGTGGTTTGACTTGCAACAGGAAGAACTGAGGCGAGTTCTGGTAAAGAGCTCCATTAGTGGCAGCAGCAGTAGTGGATCGAAGGGTGTGAAGGAGGAGGAGAATGTGGCCCTTGCATCAAAGGGTCCCAGTTAGGGGCAGGGGGAGCAGAGAAAGAAGAAGAAGGACCTATCTAAGGTCAAGTGCTTCAGGTGTGGCAAGTTTGGCCACTACAGTACCCAGTGTCCTCTCAGAAAGAAGGACAAGCATGAGAAGCAAGACCAGGCAACAACACATGCTAAAATAGATAGGTTGTCCTCCGAGTTGGAGGAAGATTTCACGATGTTGGCAGTCATACCTCCAGGAGTGAGGTGGGGTGACTTGGAGTTGTAGCCCCAGAGAGCTACATATTTGGGCAAGGTCCACCGAGGAGTCCACCTCACGGATCATTACATGGCTATGGGGGCCCATAGTATTTTGTAGCGGGAGGGATCAGTGTTAGGAGATGCAGTCAGACTCCAGAGTGATAGTTGCAGTCATATGTCGGAGAGCGAAGTGCAGAGTTGCACAGTGCAAATTTAGCAGCAGGGCGGATTCTTCAGTCACAATGTAGGAGCTAGTAGCAATCAGAGACTCGGGTGAAAGATGCATCAAACTGAACATAGTTGATTCAGTGTTTTGAATGCTTCCCAGTTGCAATAGTTGCAGTTGTAGCAGCGACAGATGAGAGGGTGTTGCAGTGTTGATGCACAGTTGGCAGTAGTATGGCAGTGTCAGCAGCAGCACAGATGCAGCATTAGAGTTGCGCAGTAGTTGGTGGCCAGTGTGGCTAGAGATCAATAGCGTAACAGAAGGATGATATAGAGACTAAGTTTAGTAGCAGGGTGTGTAGCCCTAGAACACAATCCTCGCTAAGAGGGAGTGTTATTTTTTGTAGCATCGGATGCATTCTAGTCACGAAACTTGGTGGAGGCTAGAATACATGACATCTCCAAAACCCAGAAATAGTTTCTGGAAATTCCACCAAGAGACGACTTAATTGGATTATTAACATATTTTTTAATGTTTCCCAAGTTTAAACTTAGGAAAATTGGTTAATTAATCATAATTAATTAAGTGAAGGTGAGAATAGTCTAGAAAGTCACACGAATCGACTTCAAGATGATCCTATCCCTAGATTAAGATTTAATCTTGGTCGTTGGAGTCCCAATAGAGAATTATAAGAAGAATTCAATGGGCACTTGGAGAAGACATACCAACAGTTCAATTTCCTTGGCAGATCGATTTGCAGAGAGCAGCAGTAATTGCTAGAAAACCAAAGATCGAAGCAGAGTCAGTGAGTGGAAAAGACAGTGATTCGGAGGAAATTTTCCAAATCTGGAGAGGCTACAGCAAGGAGGACAAGTTATTCCCAGTGAGGCAACGTAGAGGACTCCGCAATTTCTTCAGAAGAGAAATTCGATTTAGCCATAGGAAAAATCATTTTCAGTTTTAGAGGTCGAGAAGAGGTTCCAGAGAGTCAGAGAAGCGGCTTCCTTAGTAGAGACAATCAGAACGACTTCATTAGAGGCAGTTCAGAAGCTAGACATCATAGGGCCTGCGCAAGCACTACACAAAGGCTGACGCAGAGGGTCCAGGAGGACGCGTTTTCTGAAGGAAAGTTGTGTCGGGGCTGCTCGTGGAGGAAGGGAATTTCCCTTAGGTAATTTTGTCCAGATTTACTTGTTGTTTGGATTGCCAGTTGGGTATCCATAGATTATACTCAAGAATTCACTGTTGCATAATTATAATACTCTCAGCTGTTGCGCGGGTTTTCCCACATTGGGTTTTTCTGGGGAAATTTGTCCAAAAATAACGGTGTCATTGTTATGTGTGTGTGCTAGTATTTTCTCAATTTCCAACGCTATTTTTTCTATATTTTCATTTGTGAAGGTTGCAGTGTGATTTATTTGATATTTTTCGTAGTAGATAAATTGTTAAATTAAATAACAATTAAAAAATAAATTCCAGTTGTTGCAATAGGATTTCAGTGGTCAAATTTTCATAGTGATCTATACCTTCGGTTCTCTACAAAGATGTTTTCGGCTTCTCTTAATATCCATGTCGGCAGCGTGAAAATTTATGAATCTTATAAACAGAAATCCTACTGTAGTAAATCTGATTTACTTCTCCTACTTGTTTGATTTAACTTAACAAGTTATTTTCTGAATAATTCATGAAAACATCAAAGTAAATACACTGCAGGTTACACAATTATACATATCAAGTATTGAAGAATAAGAAAAACATCCAGACAAGGGACACACGTATTTTTTGGACAAATATCCCCGAAAAAACCTAATACGGGAAAACCGGTGCAGCAGTTCTGAGGGTTTTATCACTAAGCAGATTTCTGAATACAAACAAGGGTGCCAAATCCAGCTCACCTAACAGAGAAAATCCTTGGAAAAAGTACCTCTATCCGTAAACGAATGTTATGGTTGATCCAACAACTGGATGAAGAAACCCCAAAGGTGACTGTGCAATCCCCAGTGTTGTTGAGCGATGGCTACAGCAAGCTAGATTGCGTCACCTCTCCTATTGGCCACGTCACCCTCTCAATGAGCCTTCCCGGCTCAGAAATTGATCTGCTGGATAGTTGCCCGATCTACCCCACAGAAACCCCAGCACAGCTCTACGAGTGACTGTGTCACCCTCTCTGGCTCTGCATCCCCACTGTGTGAGCCTTGCTGGCTCTGCATCCCCACTGTGTGAGCCTTGCTGGCTCTGCGTCACCCTTGCATGAGCCCTGCGGGCTCTACGTCACCCCTCCTAGGCCTGCGCTTCCTCTTTGGTGCTGATCTACCTCTTTATTATTGTATTCATGGTCTTGGATGCAAATCCCACTGCCGAACTGCACCTCACTGCAATGAATTACTCAGATCTTATCTTCATCCAAGTATTGCTCCGTCAGAATAATTCGATCACCAAATTCAATCTCTGTGTGTGTTCTCCAACTGACCCCAAGCCTTCCTTTAATACTTTTCCAGTTGATGAATCAACAATCGTGATCTAATCTCTAATCAATGGCTAAGATTAAAAAATACTTGATACTTGTCACTTAGAACATTCTCGCCCACATGTTAAAATAATTCACTTTAATTATTTAATTTCCCTAAGTTAGACTTAGGGTCCCCATTAAAATAATTAATTATTTGAATAACTTACAGAGTTGTCCATAATTGACATTTCTTATAAATAGCTTGACCTTTAGGACTAATACAAATAATTAATTTTTCATACTTGCAATCTTCAAGCTGCCATCTTACTTCTTTCCTTAGCTTTGATACCATGTTGAGAAATCCATTAGGGAAACAACTTAGGGTTTTTCTTAAGTTGATTTCTCTTACTTTGACATTTCCTTGTGATAGTTTAGTCATTAGTTCTTCTCTCAACTTAGGGTTTTTCTAAATTTTCTTCCCTATTTGATTTTTGACCAAAGCCTTAAACTCCTTGAAAAAATCAAAGGCCTCATCCTTGTTCTTCAAGTAATATATCCATATATTCCTTGAGAAATCATCAATGAAGGTTATGTAATAGAGATGGCCACCAAGTGAATGTACGGGCATTGGAACACATATGTCATAATCAATGAGTTGCAAGATGTCATTCGTCTTGTTCTTGCTAGAGGGGAATGGTCCCCTTGTCTTCTTTCCACTGGCACATCCTGGACATACTGCATCATGTTGGGCTTGAACATCAGGAATCCCAAAGACCAACTTCTTCAATTTCGGAAGAGCTTCATAGTGGATATGATCCAATCTATAGTGCCACAGCTCTCTTTGACGACAAGTATCATGGACCATTGCTAAAGGGGTCTTCCAATGACTCTGTAGAGTCATTCAAATCTAGATCCCAAATGTGAAAGCATCTCTCATAGAGGATCCAATAGGCCATGTAAGTACTTTTCCTTTGATGAAAGCAGCCCTCATTCCTTTGTCTTTCAAAGTGGATATTGATACCAAATTCTTCTTCAACCCTGGCACATACATCACATTATCGAGCAAAACAAGATTCCCTAGAGTCCAAATGAAACTTAACAAAACCAAAGCCTTTTACGAGATGAGTGGAGTTGTCCCCAAGAATAATCTTCAAACTTGACTCCCTCTCTACCAAACTAGAGAGAACCTCCTTACATCCATAGAAATGATGAGAGCCCCCACTATCAACCAGCCAACTATTCCAAGTATCTGGAGGAGAGGAACTAGAAAGTGTAGAAATAAGGATATATTCATATTGATTAGCAGCATTACTTTCATACCTGGTATTTCTTCACTTCTTTTGAGGGCAGTGGTCTTCTTCACGATCACTCAAAGCATCCCTTTTTCTTCTTTCATCTCTTCCATTACAACCATTCCTTCGATCATCTCCTCTTCTTTGATAATTAAAGCCTATTATTGTTGCTTCTAGTGTTGTATCGTGGACCATTGTTCTTCTCAGGTCAATCTCAAGCATAGTGACCTTTCTTGTGACAATTGTAGCATTCAATGTGTGATGATTCCTTCTCTCTTTTATTCCTTCAATTAGAATTTCAAGGAGGAGGCTTCCTTGAACCTAACAAACCTCCTTTTCCTTTCTTTTTCTTGTTATGAATGATGAAAGCAGTGGGCTCTCCTTCTTCATGCTTTTGTATCCTGCCTCTTAAGATCATCCTTGATTCTTCTTGAGTGAGTTTCCAATGAGCTAATCAAATGATGGGAAAACATTGTTATTGCTTATAATGGTAATGAAGGTTTCCCAAATATGGGGGAGACCTCTAAGGGTTACCACCACCAACTCGTTGTCAGGCAGAGTTTCTCCAACTCTTTGCAATTGATCTCGAAGACAAGATATCCTCATAATGAAGGATTGCACTTACTCTCCTTTATTCATCTTCATATCTTTAAGTTGATGTTTCAAGGAGATGATTTCATTCAAATTGTTGACTTCATACATGCCAGCTAGCTTATCATACATGTCCTTAGACTTTTTCAAATTTCTAGCATATGCAACTAAATGATCTTGTAAACCATCAGCTATAATCATGTTTGCTTTTAACTCACCTTTCTTGTATTTGTCCTTGGCAGCAACGGGAACATTTTTCCGAGGCTCAGGTACTATTCCTTGAATGTCTTCCCAAACATCATTTTGATCAGCTATGATTTCCAACCTAATGTTCCAAGCAGCAAAGTTAGATGAGTCACCCAACTCATTTTCCTTGAAGTAAGAGGTAGACATCTTGACTTGATTAGATAGCAACAAGCCATCCACATATGATAGTATGTCACGGGTTCATTCTTGACCACTTTGATGTAGAGGTTTGGATATGCAGAACTCTTGACAAAGCCAAGTCTTAGAAGATATGCATACATTCTAGTGTACCAAGCTCTAGGGGCTTGCTTTAAACCAAAGTAACAAAAATCGCGATCGGGATAAAATCGCCGAGGGGAAAAAATCGGAAAAAATCGTAAAAATCGGGAAAAAATCGTAAAAATCAGGAAAAAATCGGCACATACAAAAATATTCATTTTTTTTCAATTTTTTTAATATCTAAAGCATCTACAACATAAAATAAATGCATTGACACATAAATATGAAAAAAAACTAATATATAAGATGTGTAATATCATGTCTAGTGCTACATCACACATAAAACTGAATCCTGTCCTGAATACTAAGTCCTAAGTCTCAACTCAACCTCAAAATATCAACAAAAAATATAATAATGTATCTCATATCATGAGTCATAATGTTATATACAAAGGAATGCACCAAATAACCTATACTACTGATTTCCTCTGCCCCTCTTGCGAGAAAATGTAACAGCTTTCCCTCTAGACGAAGAAGTTGGCGTGGCTGGCAATGGACTCTGTTGTGCTCCAGATCCTGAAGCACTAGGAGCTAAAGGAGGTAGACCACGTCCTCTACCAGTAGCAGGGGTAGGTGGTGTCACCTCCTCCTCCTATTGTTGCTCCTCCTCCTCCTCCTCATGAAACTCACCATTGATTCATCGCTACTAGAAATGGGATCATCAACAAGAGATACATAAACATCATCTAGCTCAAAGTCTTCAGACTTGGATTGCTCAACCTTAAAATGCGGTAGAAAAAGATTAACATGCCTAACCAGTTGTTTTCCTTTGAGTGAAGGGTACATTCTTGTTAAGGCCACAGTAGGGGAGTTCAATAATCAATACCACCAACATCAACAAAGTTCAACAATCAATGCCACCAACATCAAGGTTCTTAAAGGACTTCATACTCTTGATCAAATGCCAATCTCATACCCTTACACATAATAGAATCAAATGGAAACAATGCAAATCCCCAAACCATGAAACCCCGAAAACCATTAAGTCTGCTGAATTTTGAGTGAAATCTAAAATTCTAGTTTCTCCATATGAAATCCAATGAGGTCGAAACCACTCTTAAACATCCTGAGTCATTTCATGGTAATGTTAAAAATTTAAGTAAAAGGATGAAAATGAAAAATAAAGGAAATATCACTTTTACTTTAAGAATTTAACATTACCATGAACTGCCAACAGGGTGTGTCAGGAAAATGAGAGGCCTGCAAAAATGACAAAAAAAAAAATCGATTTTTGAACTTACAGGGTTTCTGTTTGATGGGCCCACGATTTTTACCATAATAATCGCGATTTTTTCGTAAAAATCGCGATTTTATCGCGATGACGATTTTTTCAAAAAATCGTTCAAAAAATCGCCGATTAAATCGGCCGCTTGAAAAACTCGCGATAACATCGCGATTTTTGTTACTTTGCTTTAAACCAACAGAGCTTTTTAATCAAGCAGAAAAAGGATTCCCTATTATGGACTTCGAACCCTGTAGTTGTCAATGTAGACTTCATCTAACATCCCATTCAGAAGTATTTTTAACATCCATCTCATGAATGTTCCATCCCATAGTTGCAACCAAAGAGATTAATGATCTTATGGTTGTATATATAGTCATAGGAATGTTGCCTTTTCCATACGACTCCTTCCCTTGGGAGAAGCCTCTTGCCATCAAAATTTTAAAATATAAGTTTGATGAGTATCGATAAATATAAAATAATCGCGATTTTTTCGTATAAATCGCGATTTTATCGCGATGACGATTTTTTCAAAAAATCGTTCAAAAAATCGCCGATTAAATCGGCCGCTTGAAAAACTCGCGATAACATCGCGATTTTTGTTACTTTGCTTTAAACCAATAGAGCTTTCTTTAATCTGCAGAAAAGTGATTCCCTATTATGGACTTCGAACCCCTAGGGTTGCTCAATGTAGACTTCCTCATCTATCATTCCATTCAGAAAAGCATTTTTAACATCCATCTGATGAATGTTCCATCCCATAGTTGCAGCCAAAGAGATTAATGATCTTATGGTTGTATATATAGCTGCAGGAACAAAGGTTTCTTCATAGTCGACTCCTTCCTTTTGAGAGAAGCCTCTTGCCATGAACCTTGCTTTATATTTATCAATGCTCCCATCAACTGCATGTTTAATTTTGCAAATCCATTTCGAAGTGACAATAGATTTGTCACTTCGTCTAGGAACAATTTCCCAAACATCATTTTTCATTATGGATAGATATTCTTCCCACATCTTTTCTCCATTCTTGATGTTTTTTTGCTTCTTCATAAGTAGATGGTTCTGCTTCAATGAGCTTATTTATGTAAGCTGCATATCCTAAATATATTTTCGCCTTCGTGTTTTCTCTAAAAGTTCCTCTTGTTTTTGCATGTTCTTTGGCTTCCTGAAGAGTTGTTCTTAACCAGGCTTGGCCTCTTACGAGTCTCTGGAATGATAACCTGCAACAAGGGTTCACTAGGTCCTTCAACATCCTTATGATTTGTAGTAGGTTCTTGACTATTGTCATGTTCCATGATTTCTTCAAAGATTGGCACTTCTTCATCAGAATCAATAGGAATGTCCTTGGATTTCTTACATGCAATACCTGCTTACTTCAATTTGTCACTCTTCTTTGATGTAGACTCTATAGGCTTTGGATGACGAACTGTAACCAACAAGGATGCCTTTCATACCAGCAAGGTCCAATTTCTTTCTTTTGTCTTTTGAAATGTGAACGTACACTAGGCATCCAAATATTCGAAGATGGTCAACACTGGGCTTCTTTCCTAAGAATGCTTCTTGTGGAGTGTTTTCATCGAGAAATTTGTGAGGACATCGATCTTGAATATATATTGTTGCCACTACTGCTTCTCCCCATAAAAACTTCGGTAGATCTTGATCATGAAGCATGGCTTTGATACATTCTTCAATCGATCGGTTCTTCCTTTCAGCAACACCATTGTGTTGAGGTTGTAGGGAACTATTAGCTCCCTCTTAATTCCTGCTTCCTTACAAAAAGCCAAAATATCTTTGGAAGTATATTCTCCCCCATTATCGAATCTCATAATCTTTATCTTTCTTTCTGTCAGATTTTCCACTTCTGCCTTGACTTCTCGAAACCTTTCAAACACTCTATCCTTATTCTTAAGAAAATATATCCATGTCTTTCTAGAGTGATCATCAATGGAAGTCACATCTGATGACCTCCAAGTGACTTTTCTACGATGAGTCCACAAACATCAGAATTAATGAGATCCAAAATTTCATTGGATCTAGTGTCATTGCCTGCAAATGGTTTCTTTATATTCTTGTCAAGAGCACATCCATTACAAACTCCTTCATGCTCTTCTTTTAGTTCAGGGATTCCATTAACCATATGATTCAAAGATCGAAAAATCTTATAATGAAGATGACCAAACCTTCGATGCCAAAGCTCACAAGGACTTATCTCTAAATGTACTAGAGCTTTATGAAGAGGATTAAAAAGTCTATACAACTCCCCTCACGAATCCCAATAGTCTTAACATCTTCAATACTAGAGCCCTTACCCCATACAATGACTTTTCCATCAACGAAAGCAACCCTATCACCTTTATCTTCTAAACAAGAAATAGAAACCAGGTTTTTCTTCAAGCCCAGAACAAAGAGTATATTGTTGAGATGAATGTTGCCACTTGTTTCTAGCTCGAAGGAAATAGATCCAATTCCTTTGTCATAGTAGCTCTTCTTGTCTCCAAGTTCAACTGAATGGGAAGAGATTCTTGTTTGAAGTTGTCCACATTCCCCTATCATATGTTTCGAGGCTCCACTATCAATTACCCAAATACTATTATCTTCAAAAGTACCTGTGAGTGCAAAAAAGAAACTTCCATCCACAACCCTTTTAGATAGCTTGGAGATGAACTTCATGATGCAACTTTTGATGGAGACAAAGAGATTTCTAAGAGTCTTGAGACCTTTCATCATACAACTTGTCATTGAAGAGAGAGAGAGAGAGAGAGAATAGATGACTGCTTCAAGAGTGTCTTCCAACAAGATAGCCAACAATGATGTGATCTTCAACCTTCCTTCATTTACCTTAGCTATGATACCATGTTAATAAATCAAAGGTATTGCAGATTAGGGTTTGATTCCTCTTGATACTGACCTGTGAGATTGTTGACGTTTAATTACTTCATTATATCTTCTTCATCAAGCAATTATCAAAACCATAAATTTTATGAAGATCAGAAAAACAAAAAAAACACAAGATATAGGCTCCAAGCTAGGGCAAAACCCCTCCAACAGGAAAACCCAGAAAAATTCTTCTCTTGTAATAGAATAAGTTCAAAGTGAGACATTTAAGACCCAAAGACCAAGATCGTGACCTCCTCAAGCACCAAGTCAACCCTCCAAAGAATACTTCCCCAAACAAGTCAAAGTTCACAAGATCAAAAGCTTCAATACTAGCCCATCTTCATAATTTCGGCCCAGCTTCACAGATTTTCAGCCCTGCAGCTTCACAGAATTTCGGCCCTGAAGCTTCTGAGGATTTCGGCCTTACAACTTGTATATATGCCCTAGAATCTCAAACGTGTGAACAAAAGATGCCAAGAACAGAAAGATTCTTCTTACCATCCTTGCTCTTCTGCTTCTTCACCTTTGCATTTGATTCTGCTTCTCTTGCTTGGAGATCGAACTTGTGAGTGTGTGTGCAAATGAGGTCGAAGTCTCCTCCTTATACAGCCTTTCAAGAGGTCGAATTGGGCCTTCTTTAGGCCGACTTCTCTTTGGTAGGGACGACTTGGTCTTGGGGTCAAATAGACTATCCTAGACTCGAAAATAATATTTTCTTTTGATTAAAAAATGCCCGGAAGGGACTTTGACTCATGACAAAATTCTAATTGACTCAAGAAACCCTAGAAGCGTGAAGAACATGCTTATCTACAAAAATAATAATAATAATAATTTTCTTTTTTCTCTTTTCTTTTCTTTTCTTTTTCATAAATTTTATATTGATACAAGTACAAATACAATTATGAAGGCTGAACCTAGTTACATTTTCTAACAATCCCCAGGGACCGTGTTTTCCTTTTATAAGGATATAACATACACAAATATATATATGAGGCCAACTATTCAATGAGGATTTAGGTAAATGGAAAAGACAACATTTCCTGCTAATGGAAGCAAATCAAACTCACTTAGAATAACTAATTATAATTACTCTATTAGGAGAATTTGTATGGTTGTAGAGTGAAATAAGAAACAGAAAAGAAAGCATATTAAATATATTACATACTAATGAGAACTAGTGAATCACAAGATTGAAGAAATTAAAGTTAGTGAACAATCGAGACATATTACCATCATCTAGGAAGGAGACAAGGTAGAAGAAAATGAAATATTTCTTCCAACTGAAACATCTGTTTTGAACTATAGAAGTACAGCAATACTATAGCACTAACGAATACAAATGAAAAGGCTGGCACAACCCAGTTTAAAAATAATTGTATAAAGCCTAGGGAGAAAAACACAACTAGAAATTGATCTAAAGTTAGTTTGACCACGCTATCTAAACATATTTGCAATGTACAAGTCTAAGAAATTGTCATTACAGCTGAAGTGTTATATGGCTGTCCGGGTGATCAATATGTAAAAGGGAGGTTCAGAAACAAAGAGAATCAAATAACCAAAGGTTACAGAAAAAGAGACATTCTAATAGAAATGAAGTATTAACCCTTTATTTCTCAACATAAGGAAACCAAATGCCAGTCATAATTTGAATTCTAACTTCAAATCATTAAATTATATATATATAATCCGTAAATTGCATGAAAGAGCATAAAGCATTTGAACTTTGAATACAATCAAGCTACAAATTAAATGTGCTGGAACAATATAAAGTACACATAAAAACAAACCTGCTTTAATGGAGTTCTATGATAAGATGCAATCACATGGCAATCTTCAGAGGAAGCACACCTTTTTACAAATCTCCGGAACTCATCAAGGGAACTGTGATTAGTGCGTAAAGCTTCAACCTTCGCTCCTGCACAGTTAGCTAGGCATACAACTTTCCCAAATGTGATGCCATCAACTTTCACCTTTTCCAAAGGTTCACAGCAGTCGAGCATAGATTCATCAAACCAGCGCCATGGCCCTGCAAAACCATTCAAAATTTTTCTTTTAACAAGAATGAAACTTTTAGGAACTTAGTACACCATGAAGCATACTAAGTGATGAGTATGAGACTCTCATGGTTGAGCAAAGTGTAGCATAGTTTCATGTTACAATAATATGACAATGGGAAAGTTGAGTGGAAATTTTAAAACAAAAGAAGTAAGACCTTTATAGCTCTCGAAGTTTAGAAAATATATGACCCCTATAGTGTTCCTTTCCACTAAGATGAGATTTTTCATGCACTCGAAGCAATCGCATATCATTTTAACGGTTAGACCAATTGGACCCATTTAATGCTGGCTCAAAATTATGAGGTTTTGACCTAAATATATAGGACTCAGTGTTGGTGCTTTAGCTTTCCATGCATGATTGTTGCATGCAATTCCATTTTACATTTGGACAAACAAATTTTGGGTCAGTCAGGGTCTGATATATGCACGGATTTTGACAGTTAGCAACAAATTTGCTTACATATTTGCTGACTACCAGTGTTTTTGTATTGTTGAATATTAACAAAGAATAGAATAAATGCTTCAATTTAAGGCCCTTTTTGATGTTTGTAGCTCAGGCAGGTACTTCTCTAGAGGCCTAAATGTCTAGACATACAGAAAGTCACCCAAAGTCTCTTTACATGCGTGCTCAAGTATTGGTTGCTTTTGTAACATAGCCTAACTTAGGAAAGGCACATAACTAAGTATGTTGATTCTTGAGATAAAGAAACTTAGGAAAAGTAAAGTATTTGCTTTAGTGACTACATTTTAATCTCACCCACTGATCTCAAGTGAGGCAAGATCTAATCTTGGCTATCCATCGCTTTGGAGATTAGGTTTAATCTAGTTCAATGTGAAGTTATAAAAGCAAGGCTAAGGAGAGAAGAAAGACACACCACACAGCAGCACAAGCCAATGAGAAAGATATTTTCTCAAGTGAGAAGTGAGATACTCAAGTGTGTTGGGTATGAGGAAAGTGCAGGGGTACAGCACAGGAGATCCAACTCAGGCAAGGAAATCAAGCATGGAACTAGGGCCTGACCAGCTGGATCTGATCAGGGTATGTTGTAAATTTATTTTCCTCAATTAGGCCATTATCCCAAGATAGGAGCTTATGTAGGTTAATACTATTATTTAATGAACTGTTGATTGTGCAAAATGTGTATGTGTTACATGTGATTGAGATTGGTTCTATTATTGTGCTTCTGCTAAATAATTGTGTTAAGAACCTAGTTGTTTTCTATTCTGTAGTTTTGTGATAAATTTGCTATGAATTAATTTTCAGGTGCTAGATTCAAAATTTAACATAGCATCAGAATGATAAACTATGTGAAAGTCGATCTCAGTATCACAAGTGTCAGGTTTGTACAGGTATCGTGGGAGTCAGACTTGGTCGCAAACATACAAGGCACAAATAATTGCAAGCCAAGAACCAAAGGGTTGTACGTGTTGATTTTTCCATGATACTGGTGTATAGGATAGAATCTTAAATCTTTGATGCCACCAAACCAAGTATCACAACGAGTCTACTTTGCACAGCGGAATTACAAACAGCAATAAATCTACTACTACTAAACTTTTTACACAAATATGTACAATAACCCAATCTTCGTTATATTAATCCAACTTAATAACACAACAGTCTAGGGCTCCCGTACCAGGGATAATCGCCCTCAAATACCCACTAGCACAAGAATACAAAATACAAGATACTTTGACGACCTAGCTGATGTAGTGCACCATCACAGCTGCATTGACATATCTTGTACAATGCAGGTCCTTCACTTCTGTTCTACAGCACTGCCTATATCAATGCACCAATTCCTTTAGGCCACTGAACTCAGGTCTCCACAATTTGCCCTCCGCCTGATCATAAGTCCATCTATCATCAACACATAGGGTCTTCACACTCACTTGCTGCTCCTTTGTCCTTCAAGGCAACAACACTTTGAAACTTCTGCCCACTGCTTCTCCTCAGCTCTTTTGGGACTTATCTTCCCACTATAGTCTTCCTACGTTGTTCCAATGAAGACTAACATAGGGCAGGAGGGCTAGCACCTATCACCATCAAATGTCACTTCTCCAATGATGAACACGGGCTTTAACAATTTGCTTCTCTCGCTGGCCAAACCTTGAGCTACAACAACTGCCACTCCTAACAGCCAAGAGTCCCTCCCTGCACTGAACTTAGGGCTCCACTTGGGAACTCTCGCTGCCCTCCAACAGACCACAAATGCCCAATACAATTGTCCACACTAGGACCTCATCCCTAGCATTAAAACAACCTCACTTTCACCAATACATACCTTTTTTTTAGGTCAGTTCAATTGTTGTAGGTTTTGGTCTTGGTTAGGGCTAACAACGGTGTGCTCTAGCTCTTCTTTCTTCCTCCAAAATCTTCCTCAACAACTGTGGCCCACCTCTGTCCTCTTCCTGCTCCTCTATGTTGCCTTCCTAGTGATAAATCAACCTACAATTAGGCCATCCATCCCTCTCCAACTCACTCAGACTAATCTCCCAACCTCAGATCGGGCTTGCGGCTCCCTTGTTGGCTGCTCAAAAAAGTGTTTCGGCCACCTGTAAGGAACAAACTTCTGCGGCTTGACAAAACAGAGGTTGCCCACACAAATTTCACCACAAAACAATCCTAAAATCACCGTCAAGCAATGTGGCCTTGTCTGCCACAATTCGGACCTACAATAGAAGGAAAAATATGCCCAAAACAGTCCCTCTCCTCCACGCCTTGTCCCCCTCTTGAGCTCGGCCTATTTCAGAGATGTATTAGTAATGTTTGATGCCCATGGATGTGAGGAATGACCTCCAACGTCACTCCTTTTTATACCTTTTCATGTGGTGTCATCCAACTATCATGTGACACACAAAATAACCTAGTTGACCTGACTTTTGCGTCACAAAAACCCACAAGCAACTTAAAAAAATAATATCTCATGACATACAACTCGAATTTGAGTGATTTTCGTTGATCCCTATTACTCTCGGAGTCCTCTATCATCTCAAATCATCACATGCCCAAAAATTTGTGTGGTTTCACACCCAAAAGCTTGGGTGCAAAGCCCACATCTTGGGTTCCAAGCCCACAAAGTGCTTTTGTGGTGCTCCAACCTCCAAACCCCGAACCCTAGGGCTTGAGCACCTCCCAAGCTACCAAAAATCAACAGTACAAAGGCCATACGTTGTACAGTGGCCAAGGAAATTCGCTGAGAAGTAAATTCATACGACACTGAGTAAAGTTTAAAGAAATAAAATAATAATAATGATAATAAATTAGAAGGGGCAGTGTGGGTGGCCAACATGCTTGTTATCCACCAAGCCAACCCGTGCAAAGCATTGGGCCAACAGCACATAGGGCCATAGCTTAAGGGCAAGTAGGCAAGCGATAGGGCAAAGATAAGGCTAACTGCAACTGAACAGGCCTATGGACGTGTTGTTTGAGGAAAGACAATCCACAAGGGGTGTCTCAACGACGTGTGGCTACACACACGGGGTCAATGATACAAGGTTACAAGTCGACTAGCAGCTGACAAACCATAGCCAAGTCGTCAAGATAGATCAATAGGCAAGCAGCGGAGGAAGACACGGCAGGATGCAGGTTAGGACCGGTCGTGGATGTAAGGGAGTCGCGCAAAGGATAGGCCAGTAGAGACACGTCGTGGTGGCACAATTCACAAGAGCGTGGATAGCCGAGGAAGCTATTGCAAGTTGAAGCAAGGGGTGTTGAAGAATGTAACTAGTGTCGATCTTCATAGTTGCATTTAAGTCATGTGTAATGTATTTGTCAAAAGAAAGAAAAAGGAATTTTGATTATTAAATAAATTGACTTATTAAAGCATGGGTTTCATGCTTGGGTCAATGCTTATAAGTCAAATCCTCCATTGTAGGCTTCTAGGGTTTATGTCAAGTGTCCTTGTCCGTGTCATGATGTAATAGACCCTTCTTGGGCATTGTCAATCAAGAAACGAATTAATTTTGTTGTAAATTAGGTCTTCTAGGCCTCCTCCACCAAGTCGGCCTCAAACTGGGCAAGTTGGCCTAATTGAGGGGCAAAATATCCTATATAAAGGGAGCAACTCGACTTCATTTGGAGCTCTCACTCATCAAGTTCAATCCACAACTTATGGGGCAAGAAAAAGTGTGAAATTCAAGAGACAAGGAGGAAAAGGCTAGCGAAGGAGAAGGAGGTATCTATCAAGCACAAGAAGTTGAAATTCTCTCTCTCACACACACATGCAAAGTTGTTGAGCTACTAGAAGGGCAGAAACTACAGTCCTAAAGCTAGGCCGAAATTTTGAGCTGCTAGGGGGTCGAAATTCTAGGTTGTTGTTGGGTTGTAGTTACTGGACAAGAAGAGACTATTGAAGGTTGTTGAATCATATTCGAAGGTTGACTTCGAGGAGGAGGAAGGTCTTTTGGTCTAGGGTCTTGGTCTATCTCGAATCTCAACTTGAATTTGCTAGTGGAAGCGTTTGACTAGGTTTTCCCCTATAGAGGGGTTTAACCCTAGCTGAGCAACTATATCTGGTGTCCCTAATCTTCATGTTTTGTTTTGATGATTGCTTGATGAAACAAAGATAAAAGAACATAAGAAAGTTGACAAGAACACAAACTTATCACATGTAATTATCAACATAAGAAAATCTTTCTACCTTTCTGATTTTCTAACACGGTATTGAAGCTAAGGTGAAGAAGAAGGAAAAACGCAGACTGAAGATCCATTGAAAAGAGAGATATAAGAAAAGGGTTTCAAGGAAAAGTCACAAGGAGTAGAAGATAGCAATATCACAAACTCAATCAAGGTATAAAACAAACTAGAAGGAGCCTCCAACTCTAGGGCATGGAAAAAGAGAATAGGTCTTATCCTTGCTAAGTACAAAGTGTTGGACCTTGTTCAAGGAAAAGTCATGAAGCCTACAAATGAAGCAGAGAAAGAGAAGTTCAAAGAAACCAAAATCTTGGTTATGAATCTAATTGTAGATGGAGTAAAGAACAACCTATTCCATATATATCCAACATAGACTCCACTCAAGAAATGTATGAGGCTCCCTCCAAATTATTCACCGTCAAAAACAATGGTCAAATAACAAGCCTCAAGAATGAACTAAAGACAATAAGGATGACAAGAGATGATATTGTATCATAATACTTTGTAAGGATATCTAGAATAAGGGACGAACTCCAAGCTATAGATGAAGTAGTATCTGCTACCACTCAAACTAGCAGGGGTCCTAGGAGCAGATCCTATAGAACAACTACTAGGTCAAGGGACAACAATGGAGCGATAGCCCACTGTCACCTCAGCTAAAGCTCCTTGCTCTTTACAAACTTTCACCGATGGGAGGAGTCCCAGTACGAGAGGAGTCACAAGAATAGATAGATCAATGATAAGACATGGGTTGATTCCAAAAGCCTATTCACAAGAGGGACTCAATTGAATAGCTAACCTACGTGAGAGACAAGGTGATAGGCTCTCTAGGAAGGGCTAAGAGGATACTTGAGCCTAGGTTTAGAGGATATGCCTTGACAAGGGGCTTCCTAGACTTAAAGATCCCTATGGAGAAAATGGTTCTATGTAATACTTGTGGAATTTGATTATAGAGTTGCAGGACCACAAAGAACCCAAGTGGACCCAAACTAGGTCAAGGGTATGGAGTTGATCAATCACGGAGGGGCTTGACCTAATTAGGGAAGAGGAAAGGATCAAAGGACTAATTTCCTTTTGAAATTTGAATGCGATGACCCAAATGAGGACACTAAACCAAATCATCTTAGGGAGAGAAATAATCCTCGAGCTACGGCTTGTGATACCTCGAGATTCCACAGTGATATTGGCTTCAAATTTGGAGGACCTCGTAAGCAAACTCCAGCACAGTAGTAGACCAATTTTCAAGGTGTTTGGATGGCTACAAAAAATTTTACTTGATTCCCTAGGTGACCTTTTAGGGTTAGTCCTAGAATTGGGAGAGGTGAAGAAAAGAAATATGAATTTGACCACTAAGTGGATGCGAGGATCAGTGCCTTGCTTAGGGGGCTAAAAGGAGTCAAGATACACCTAAATTGAGAAAATTCGAGACCTAAGAAGCCCTAATTAACCATCGCTAGCCTATTCAAGGGAAGCAAATAGGTAATTAGAGATTTACAATTCAAATTTGCCAAAGAGATGAAGCTTCGAGGCTTAAAACCTATTAGGTAACTCTAGGAACATTCACCCACTCTCTTCAAGTACAACACATGTATTAAATTACTTATTCACTATGTTGCACAGATTCCCGAACCTGGGGTGGGGTTCTCAAACCCATCCCGGGTTCCCGAACCCAGGGGTGGGGTTCTCAAACCCAAGTCTCGGATTCGGGTACGGGTGCTTCTGAGAAGAACCCAGAAGAACCGGGTTCTTTTGTGAAGAACCGGGTTCTTTTGTGAAGAATCGCGTTCTCCAAAAAAAAATTGGCTTCTTCTATGAAGAACCGGGTTCTCCAACAAAAAAAATTGGGTTCTTATGCCTTAATGGATACGGAGAACCCTGAAGATGGGTACTTAGAACCCGAAAATCGGGTTCTTTGGGTTCTAGATGACCGATTTTGACTAAATTTTTCGTATAAATTTTTTTTAATTGAAATTTAAAAATTAAAATTAAATTTTAATAAATATTAAGTTTTAACAAAATTACAAATTAAAACTTTGAATTAAATTTTTAATTATTGAAATCAAAATGTGAATCGTAAATACTAAGTCTAAACCTAAACTAAGTTCTCACTTCACTTCATTTCATTGAGTTCATTCGTTCGATGAAGGGACGAGAGGCCATTCATTGAGTTCATTCATTCGACCCAGGGAAGAGTTCATTGAGGTATTCATTCGACCGATATTCAAGCAAGGACGAGAGGCCGAGGTTTCCATTCGACAGAGAGGCGGAGGGATTCAAGCAGGGACGAGAGGCGGAGGTATTACGGCGGCAGAGGCAAAGGACGCAATATACAGGGGCAGAGGCATTCATTCACGCAACACAAGCAAAGGGAGGCGACAAAGGACGTGAGGGAGGTATACATGCAGAGGACGGGAGGGAGCAGACAGAGGCGGCAGAGGGAGGTATTCACACCTTCTGTGAACTGTTATAACTTATATTCAACAGAAAAACATCTTTAATTAAGAAATGACATCAACATATAAACTGCACACTTAGATGGTAGATGTTTATAGCTTAAAAAATGCGAAAATTTGATGTTTACTGCCACGAATGAGGAAGTGTGAGATATCTCCAAAATGGGCATGGAGAGTCTGAATTGGATATTTAAATTAAAGTAGAATTCCACTCCATTTGAAGCCTACTTATTATTACCATGAGAAAACTTAAAAGAAATATGATAAATCATAAAATCCTATGAACAAAGAACCAACTAAGGCTTGCCTCAATTCTTTCAGCAAATTCAGAAAATTTACCCTTTTACAGGATCCATAAAACTTGACCGAAGCCCATCTATGAGGGATCATAAACAACATCAAACTTTTTTATAACTACTGAGTAGTACTTGTATTACCATTACAGAGAGGAATTAAAACTTTAAATCATAAATATTTTAGTTTTCTTGTTTAAAGTTAAAAAATATACAAATTCATATATATTATAAATCATAATTTATAAAATATAATATTATTATATTTATATATTATATATATAAATTATAAATTATAATATACCCCTGACGAATCCACGCACCCTGTTTCCAAAAATGACGTCCCCGTCCCCGAACCCACGTTTCCTGGCAACATAGCTTATTCAAGATTCCTAGAAAAGCTTCGCATTTACTTTAACCCATACAAGAATAATGATAACCACAACATGTAGGAAACCAGTAAAATAACAAGAATAACATCAAAATTCGACTTATATGAGAGAGAGAGTATCTACATTCATCAACTTCGCATTAGAAAGAAGCTCCAAAGACAATAGCGAAAATCCAGACATCATAGTGCATCAAGAAAGCTCCAAAAAGTTTACCCAACAAAAAGTGTGAAAATCTCTCAAGAGATACTAATCCAATCCAAGTGATGATGATGAAAATGAATCATCTCACTTCTATTTATACAATCCTCTAAGGGATTTGAATGGCCTAATTTGGACTAATAATGCCCCTAAAATAAAATAATGTACATAATAACAATACTTTTGGTGCCAAGCCCACCAAAATAGCCCAATAAAACAAGAATAAGCCTCTCAAGAGGGTTGAATGATCAATATAGTGAGTCATTGGGCATTGGGCCTGTGAGGAGGCCTAATGAAATCCAAGGGGTGCCATGATGTAGAATTGGACTCCAAACATAGTAGACAAGGGGTTGGCCCCTTGTTTTCCAAGCAAGAACCTATGGTGCTCCCAAGTGGGTGTGGGGGGGGCACAAGGACATCCTCATGGGTCTCTAAGTGAATCGAAAATGCATGTAAACCATCTGTAGGGCTAGGATGATGACATAATCCCTCCCTCTGCAACGGGAGACATCCTCTGGACCCTGGAACATCTATCAAGTGTATGGTGCATGTGTGGACTCGACTGGGCATGCTGAACCAAGTGCATCATCTGTAATATTCCCAATTAGCCTTGCTAATTGGAATATTTCATTTTTGCTTTATTTTGCCGCGTTAGCTAGACATAATAAATAAAGTGAGAAATAAGAGGGGTCACCTCACTTTAGTCACCTCACTTTATAATAAAGTGTTCTTTTCCTAGTAGATTGACGTTGTAACTTAAGAGAGGGGGCCTTGGGGGTCCACAGGAGTATGATGGGGGAGGCATCAGGCTGACCCAAAGTAAACTGCGCAGGTCAAAGGAGAGTTAAGTTTTGGAGGGAGTTTGGCATTATAAAAGGAGAGGTTCTCACCTCATTTGGATGATTCATGATTTGATATTATTATTGATAGCTGGACTCTCGTCTCGCTCTGCGCACGCTGTTTGTCGGTCTCAGTGACCGTTTAGTAAGTGCACGAGTGTCTCCGGTCGCGAGATCTCGACCCTTAGCCTCGGGGACTCGAGGCCCTGCCTGCAAGGTTATTTCGGTTTCACCCTTAGCTTCTTTAGCTTCTCGACGGAGGCTTCTCCTGGGGCAAGGCTTGTTCGAGTACACTTTTCGCCCGGCTGTTGTGCTAGGCGCCTTTCTTGTGCGTATTTGGAGAAGAAGCCCCCAGGGTCGCGTGTACCGCAGGAGGAAGGACGCTCGTTTTGGGGAGGAGAGTGAGAAAATATAGCTCTAGCCTTCGAAGAGGAGATGGGTATCCGAAGGCACATTGACAGATCCAAATTTCCGGGGAGAGGGTAGATCTGAGCAGATATTTGCAGATCTAGTTTTGTATGATGCAGATTTGAAGGTATAGCACTAGATCCAGCTGGGGAGATTGCAGATCTGAGGAGGTATTGGCAGATCTAGCCTAGATCTGAAGGTATAGCACTAGATCCAGCTGGGGAGATTGCAGATCTGAAGAGATATTGTCAGATCCAGCATAGATCTGAAGGGTTAGTAGCAGATCTGGCCAAGGAGGACGCAGATCAGGAGAGACAGACCTGGTGATTCGAAGCCGGAGGCTTCGCATCCACAGATCCGAGTTTCTGTGAGGTGTATCCACCCAGTAGAACGCCCATCCGATGAGCAGTGGCCTCCGTGTGGGTTCTCGGCGCATTTTTTTTCGTGTTTTCATTCAGCCTTGAGGAGTTGGTCATCTCATCTGGAGGATTTGTGGGTAGATCCGGCCCTTTTGCCAGCATATTTCTTGAGCTTCTGAGCTGTTCCTGAAGGCACAGCGTTTTTGTAGGAGGAGTGTTTCTGGGGGCGATTTTCGGAGGTGGTACATTTGCTTCACGGTTTCTGGGTTTTGTCCGGAGCAGCGAGTATAGGTGATCTGTAGATTTTTAGCTCATTCCGGCAAGGGGATCAGCCCCTAGCTTCAGTTCACTCCCGCAGCAGCAGTTTACGGCAGTTTCTTCCAGCAGCTGGGATGCAGTTTCTGTAGTAGCCATTTCCTATTTTCCGAGAGGATTCTTCACTTGCCTTGAGCAAGGATAGGTGCCCTCATTCTGATTTTCTTGTACTCCTCTCTATGTACTTTCAGATTAATAAAATGGCTCAGTTTTCTGGCATTCTATGTGTAATTGTTCCATGATCTGGTTCAGCATTGTATTTTCTATATCTATCTGGCATATTTCTGTTTATTACTGGTTATTTCCCTTTGGGGATATTACAGTGGTATCAGAGCATAATTCTGGCTCAGCCTGTGGTCTATGACATCAGAAAAGAGATCATACAGAGCAATAGCAGTTGCAATACCAGAAACGCAGTTGGAAAAAGGGCCAAAATAAAAAAGGTCAAATTTTGAAGTTTGGAATTAGGAAAAACGTTTTCTGGGTTTTTCTGGGTTTTGGACAAGGATCACCTTCCCAAATTCCTAGAATTTTCCGAGTAGTTTTCAATGGGTAAATCGAAGGTCGAAGTTAAGCGGCAGTATGGCAGGAGATGTGAGTCCAGCTCGATATGCAGCCGTTTTTGCAGATTGGCAGAGCATGGGTCAGGCATTCATGGATGCTTTTCCCTGGGAGCACTATTTCCAGTTCCGATGTGGTGTCAAACCCCCTGAGCAGCACCAGCACAAGGGGCATGGATACCGCCGTGATGACCACCGTGCAGCTAGTGGATTTCATTTGCCCAGGTTTGATGGCTCATCAAACAGTTCGGCAAAGTCCAGGGTGGTAGAGCACTTTGACAGGAGGGATCCGGATCAGTATTTTGGTGAGCTGATCAAGCTCAAACAGACTGGGAGTGCAGAGACATACATTTCGGACTTCTTGAGGATTTCGGTGATGGTACCTGATTTATCTGCAACTCGGATGGTTGGCTTGTTTGTGGAAGGGCTGTCAGAGCCACTTCGTAGCCTAGTCCTGTCGAACAGACCGGCTACCCTTCAGGATGCCATCAGCAGGATTCGGAACTTACAGAATGTCTTACCCAGGACTCAGACACCTTATCCCCAGAGACAGGCCTTTCAGCCTAAGGGTAAGGACACGAGGACTCCGCCTCCCAAGGCGAATCCTGGACAAGGGCAGTTTGGTGATGAGGCCAGGAGAGAGCTGAGGAGGAAGCGGGTGTGTTTCACTTGCCGGGAGCCATGGGCACGAGGACACAGGTGTACGGCAGGGAAGGCCCACTTCATTGAGGTCTTCTCCGAGAGCAGTGGAGAAGAGGATGAGGGAACACAGGGTTGCAGAGAGTCCGAGGTTACACCTAGTGAGACACAGGACTCACCATCATTAGAGACTACCTTGACCGTGCCGGTTGATATCGTAGTGGAGTATCCACCTTCGATGAGGTAATAGCAGGTACAGAGGTATTGGATGATAGTCGCAGACAGCAGTATCATCGGCTTCGGACGGACCTTCGAGTTTTGAGAGAGAAGGCCGCGTCAGTACGGGAGACCATTTTGTTGCAGGACCAGGAGCTGGAGGGTATGAGAGCGACTTGTGCCAAGTCAGCGGCCAAGTTGGTCCACATTGGGGAACAGCTGGATTCCCTGATGGTACAACCAGAGGGCACATTGGAGCGTCAGATCATTCCCCTTCAGGCATGCATGGATGGGACTAGCAGTATTGTTGGATCATCTCTTCCCGTTGGAGATAGAGAGGCAGAGCCACCTAGTCAGATCTCATATGTTGACTTGGATAGCGGTATGAGACGATCAGAGTTGTACAGGGTACAACATCCATATGTTGAGATTGGATGGAGAGAGATTTTGAGTTGGTACTCGGTGGAGCGGGCTATGGAACACAATGACTTTCTTTCCTTCTCACAAGAGCAGATAGAAGATGGGGGACATCTTCGGATGGATAACATCTCTCATACTTGTGTTGGACATCCCTTGAGCCATACACATCATGATGGGAGGTTTTTTCCTACCACCTATTTGATTCTTGATGGGGTCTCATTGATCCTTGAGAAGTTTATACTTCAAAATCCCATGAAGTGCAAAGTCAGAAATTTGATTTGGGAGGATGGTAGCCCTCATGGGAGGAGTACCAGGATGAGGAGAAGGAGGCATCCACAAGTGATTGAGTGGATGGGGATGATGAGCAAAGAGCTAGGAGGCTATTTGCAGATCTGTGCTACCAGGCAGCAGGAGGCTTGGCTGCGCTGGTTACTCTTGAAAGAGTTTGGCCATCTCTTGGCAAACACTCTTCCTAAGAGTCGGAGGGTGGAGAAAAGATGGATGGATACTTGCATCATTGAGCAGCATAGAGTATGGATGCATGGTGTTGATGTGTTACTCATATCATTCATTGTGTCTTCGTCACATGAGTTGCATGATGGAGGTATGGGGAGGCAACACAATTTCTTGTTGCTTTGCTGGGGAGAGCAAGGGCAGACTTGCCCCCACACTTTGCATGATGTTGCAGGAGGAGGAGATGGCACTATCTCCATGGTCTTGGATGGGGAAGCACTTCCATCTTGGGAGGTATTCCATATTTATTGCAGCATTATTAGAGGAGTCTTTGACAAGGAGCATGTCAAAGAAAAGAGTCTTGTACTGACAGGAACTCATTTGCATGAGCTCACAGCGTTGTCACCTTGGAGCAGAACATTATGGATGAAGTGTGCACAGCAAAGATATGGTAGATCTATAACCCATAGGTCCCAGGATCACGTCATATTTGTTGCACAAAGGGGAGGGAATGATGATAGAGACATCTATGGCATGTTCTTCTTGACTTGGGTTTCCAAGCATAAGGAGGATTACCTTCTTGCACCACATGAGACCTTCAGCATTTCCTTCATTTTGCTCTTGATCATGTCTTCACTTGCTGATATAGATCAGATCGGTATGGGAGGCTTGATTATGAGGGGGGCACATGAGCTGAATGTGCCTTTGAGCATCTTCTGCACTACATGTTCTAATAGGAGCATGGGAGGAGGCATGGCCACCACTACTACATATGTGTTCTCTTTTGAGGTGGGCCATGAGATTGATATTCATCCATTGTACAGCGATGGGCAAGTGTTTGGCCTTATGTTGTTGTCATATTCAGTCATTTACTATCCATTAGTAGATGTGAGGGATCTTGTACATTGCTTGCCATGTGATTTTCTGAGGTTGCAGTGGATGAGACTGCGTTGTATCCTTGTGAGATATTGTTTGCACTATGTATCCTCATGTAGAACCTTCAACAAACATCTCATTAGGGTGATCCATGATGACCATGTCATATTCTTCAGGGATGGTTTATTTTGGGCCAGTTTGTTCTTCATTGATGGAGGAACCTTCTATGGTGGATTGTTTTTCACTTTGCCATTGGAGGGCAATGATTTGGCAGCCCAGGATCAACATAGACTCTACACTTTCCATGAGTGGAGGGAAGGACAGCATGGGGTAAGCTATGATGCTTGCCAAGTTCATATTCTCAGCCCACCTTCATTACCAGAGCTTGAGGTGGAAGGAGATTTTCAGGAGTTGCCTTGTTGGGAGGTGGCTCATTTTGGTTGGATGATTGCTTGGGGATGGAGGATCCACATGAGAGAGATGTTCCTCACTTCATGCCTTGAGTGGAGAGGGATGATGAGCTGGTACACAGTCGATGGGACAACTTACACATTCATAGATGCAGAGCAGCAGCAGTCATGGTCTTTAGTCATAGCCAGAGGCAGTGAGCAGTCCGAGTCATGGGACTTGGGCGATTATTGGCCACAGTGGCGATGGGATCCGGGAGGACTATTGATTGGCTGGTACCATGAGAGGCCAGTTTGGGATCCTGGCATTGAGATATCCCTTCATGTCAGGGTGATGCAGGAGACAGAGAGGTTTCAGTGGGACCCAGGCACATTTTGCAGTATCGGCAGGGAGCATCAGCTAGAGAGTAGGCTTGTTCAAGCATTGCTTGAGAACAAGCAATTTTTGCCGGATGAGGTTGCCACTTGGGAGAGCGAGCAGACTTTACAGCATCCATCACTTCGGTTGCTTGAGGACAAGCAACGTTTTGCCGGGGGAGACTGTAATATTCCCAATTAGCCTTGCTAATTGGAATATTTCATTTTTGCTTTATTTTGCCGCTTTAGCTAGAAATAATAAATAAAGTGAGAAATAAGAGGGTCACCTCACTTTAGTCACCTCACTTTATAAATAAAGTGTTCTTTTCCTAGTAGATTGACGTTATAACTTAGAGAGGGGGCCTTGGGGGTCCACATGAGTATGATGGGGGAGGCATCAGGCTGACCCAAGGTAAACTGCGCAGGTCAAAGGAGAGTTAAGTTTTGGAGGGAGTTTGGCATTATAAAAGGAGAGGTTCTCACCTCATTTGGATGATGCATATTTTGATATTGATATTGAGAGCTAGACTTTTGTCTGCTTCAGCACGCCGGTTGTTTAGTCGGTCTGCAGCACTGTTTAGTGCACGAGTGTCTCCGGTCGGAGATCTCACCCTTAGCCTCGGGGGACTTCGAGTGCCTGCCCTGGTAAGGTTATTTCTGGTTTCACCCTTGGCTTCGGGGGACTTCGAGTGCCCGCCCTAGTAAGGTTAATTTCTGAGTTCTATCTTTCAGTTTCAGTAGCAGTTTCAGGTGGAGAGTCGGAGAGGAAGAAGCCCTCTAGTGGCTGCGCAGATCTAGCAGGAAAAACGCAGTTTCAGCAGCAGGAAGGACGCAGATCAGTTTGGAGTGAGGACGATGTTCCAGTAGGAAGAGGAGTAGATCTGAGCAGATATTTGCAGATCTGGTTCTGTAGGTTGCAGATCTGGAGGGGTAGCACTAGATCCAGCTTGGGAGATTGCAGATCTGAGGAGATATTGGCAGATCCAGCCTAGATCTGAAGAGATAACATCGGATCCAGCCTTTGAGGTTGCAGATCTGAGGAGATATTGGCAGATCTAGCATAGATCTGAAGAGCTAGCAGCAGATCTAGCCTTGTGGGACGCAGATCTGGAGAGATAGTAGCAGATCCAGCCTTGTATGACTCAGACCCAGCAGATCTGGGCAGAGAGGACGCAGATCCAGTCAGGGAGGACGCAGATCTGATGAGTAGGGTCTTTATGTGGGGTTCTGGCAGCATTTTTCAGTGTTTTCAGCCTTGAGGAGTTGGTCATCTCATCTGGAGGATTTGTGGGTAGATCCGGCCCTTTTGCCAGCATATTTCTTGAGCTTCTGAGCTGTTCCTGAAGGCACAGCGTTTTTGTAGGAGGAGGGTTTCTGGGGGCGATTTTCGGAGGTGGTCCATTTGCTTCACGGTTTCTGGGTTTTGTCCGGAGCAGCGAGTATATGTGATCTGTAGTTTTTTAGCTCATTCCGGCAAGGGGATCAGCCCCTAGCTTCAGTTTCTTCCAGCAGCTGGGATGCAGTTTCTGTAGTAGCCATTTCCTATTTTCTGAGAGGATTCTTCACTTGCCTTGAGCAAGGATAGGTGCCCCCATTCTGATTTTCTTGTACTCCTCTCTATGTACTTTCAGATTAATAAAATGGCTCAGTTTTCTGGCATTCTATGTGTAATTGTTCCATGATCTGGTTCAGCATTGTATTTTCTATATCTGTCTGGCATATTTCTGTTTATTACTGGTTATTTCCTTTTGGGGATATTACATATGGGGACTCCTCCCATTGGTGAAAGTCCGTAAAGAGC
>CM076577.1:314959841-315002267 GCA_034641835.2 Pinus albicaulis
TAGAGCCTACCCCGATAGAGCCATCCACTGAGGTGATGACTGGAGCCATGTCCGAGTCTTCGGGTGGTAGCGGCACACGACAGATGGGTGAGGTATCAGGAGATATATCCACTATCGATGAGGCACTAGGAGATACAGAGGTATTGGGCGATGATCGCAGACAGCGGTATCATCGGCTTCGGACGGACCTTCGAGCTTTGAGGGAGAAGGCCGCGTCAGTACGGGAGACCATTATGTTGCAGGACCAAGAGCTGGAGGGTATGAGAGTGACTTGTGCCAAGTCGGCGGCCAAGTTGGTCCACATTGGGGAACAGCTGGATTCCCTGATGGTACAACCCGAGAGCACATTGCAGCATCAGATCATTTCCCTTCAGGTATGCATGGATGGGACTAGCAGTATTGTTGGGTCATCTCTTCCCGTTGGAGAGAGAGAGGCAGAGCCACCTAGTCAGGTCTCATATGTTGACTTGGATAGTGTTATGAGACGATCAGAGTTGCACAGGGTACAGCAGCCACGTGTTGAGATTGGATGGCGAGAGATTTTGAGTTGGTACTCGGTGGAGCAGACTATGGATGAAGGGGAGGTCTCAAGGAGAGATCTCACTGGAGATGCACTTCGACACACCATGGGGTGCGATGACTCTCTTCCCTTCTCACAAGAGCAGATAGAAGATGGGGGACATCTTCGGATGGATAACATCTCTCATGCTTGTGTTGGACATTCCTTGAGCCACACACATCATGATGGGAGGTTTTTGCCTACCACCTATTTGATTCTTGACAGGGTCTCATTGGTCCTTGAGAAGTTTATATTTCGAAATCCCATGAAGTGCAAAATCAGAAATTTGAGTTGGGAGGATGGTAGCCCTCATGAGAGGAGTACCAGGATGAGGAGAAGGAGGCATCCACAAGTGATTGAGTGGATGGGGATGATGAGCAAGGAGCTAGAAGGCTACTTGCAGATCTGTGCTACCAGGCAGCAGGAGGCTTGGCTGCGCTGGTTACTCTTGAAAGAGTTTGGCCATCTCTTGGCAAACACTCTTCTTAAGAGTCGGAGGGTGGAGGAAAGATGGATGGATACTTGCATCATTGAGCAGCATAGAGTATGGATGCATGGTGTTGATGTGTTACTCATATCATTCATTGTGTCTTCATCACATGAGTCGTTTGATGGAGGTATGGAGAGGCAACACAATTTCTTGTTGCTTTGCTTGGGAGAGCGGGGGCAGATTTGCTCTCACACTTTGCATGATGTTGCAGGAGGAGGAGATGGCACTATCTCCTTGGTCTTTGATTGGGAAGCACTTCCATCTTGGGAGGTATTCCATATTTGTTGCAGCATTATTAGAGGAGTCTTTGACAAGGAGCATGTCAAAGAACAGAGTCTTGTATTGACAGGAGCTTATTTGTATGAGCTCACAGCGCTGTCACCTTGGAGCAGAACGTTATGGATGAAGTGTGCGCAGCAGAGATATGGTGGATCTATAACCCATAGGTCCCAGGATCACTTCATATTTGTTGCACAAGGAGGAGGTAATGGTGATAGATACATCTATGGCATATTCTTCTTGACTTGGGTTTCCAATCATGAGGAGGATTATCTTCTTGCAGCACATGGTTCATTCTTCTTCTTAGCATGCCAAAACACTATGGAGGACTCATTTATGGAGCCATGTACCATCTTACTTCCAGCATGTGGTGAGGGTTTTGTCTATACATTCATTGATTTGCACACTCTTGCCATTCTTATGCAATGCATTGCTTCACAAGAGGGCAAGCTTGTCACATTGCTCCATGAGTTGTATTGGGCCAATCTACATGATGGAGGCAGCCATCTCTTTTGTGGCCTTGGGCAAATGTTTTATCATCACATGTATGTTCATTTGCAGCACTATATCATGTATCATGAGAAGACATACATGGGTAACATAAACATTTTGCCTTGTACTCTTATCAAGCAGCAACTTGTAAAACTGCGTTGTACTTGTTGGGGAAGCTGTTGGTACCTCTTTTCATCACATGTAACCTTCAGCATTTCCTTCATTTTGCTGCTGATCATGTCTTCATTTGCTGATATATGTCAGATTTGTATAGGAGGCTTGATTATGAGGGAGACACGTGAGCAGGATGTGTCCGTGAGTGGGAAAAATTCTCACAATTTCTGCACTACATGTTCTAATGGGAGCATGGGAGGAGGCATGGCCACCACTACTTTATATGCGTTCTCTTTTGATGTGGGCCATGAGATCGATATTCATCCATTGTACAGCCATGGGCAAGTGTTTGGACCTATGTTGTTGTCATATTCAGCCATTTGCTATCCATTAGTAGATGTGTTGAATCTTGTACATTGCTTGCCATGTGATTTTCTGAGGTTGCAGTGGATGAGACTGCACTATGGTTTGTTTTGGGCCAGCTTGTTCTTCATCGATGGAGGAGCCTTCTATGGTGGATTGTTTTTCACTTTGCCATTGGAGGGCAATGATTTTGCAGCCCAGGATCAGCATAGACTCTACACTTGTCATGAGTGGAGAGAAGGACAGCATGAGGTAAGCTATGATGCTTCCAAGTTCATATTTTCAGCCCACCTTCATTACCAGAGCCTGAGGTGGAAGGAGATTTTTGGGAGTTGCCTTGTTGGGAGGTGGCTCATTTGGTCTGGATGATTGCTTGGAGATGGAGGATCCACAGGAGGGAGATATTACTCATTATATTTTCGACTCCATGCCTTGATGGGAGAGAGATGATGAGCTGGTGCACAGTCGATGGGACAACTTACACAGCCATAGATGCAGAGCAGCAGCGGTCATGGTCTTCAGTCATAGCTAGAGGCAGTGAGCAGTCCGAGCCATGGGGCTTGTACGATTATTGGCCACAGTGGCGATGGGATCCGGGAGGACTATTGATTGGCCGGTACCATGAGAGGCCAGTTTGGGATCCTGGCATTGAGATATCCCTTCATGTCAGGGTGATGCAGGAGACAGAGAGGTTTCAGTGGGACCCAGGCACATTTTGCAGTATCGTCAGGGAGCATCAGCTAGAGAGTAGGCTTGTTCAAGCATTGCTTGAGAACAAGCAATTTTTGCCGGATGAGGATGCCACTTGGGAGAGCGAGCAGACTTTACAGCATCCATCACTTCAGTTGCTTGAGGACAAGCAACGTTTTGTCGGGGGAGACTGTAATATTCCCAATTAGCCTTGCTAATTGGAATATTTCATTTTTGTTTAATTTTGCCGCTTTAGTTGGAAATAATAAATAAAGTGAGAAATAAGAGGGGTCACCTCACTTTAGTCACCTCACTTTATAATAAAGTGTTCTTTTCCTAGTAGATTGACGTTGTAACTTAAGAGAGGGGCCTTGGGGGTCCCCATGAGTATGATGGGGGAGGCATCAGGCTGACCCAAAGTAAACTGCGCAGGTCAAAGGAGAGTTAAGTTTTGGAGGGAGTTTGGCATTATAAAAGGAGAGGTTCTCACCTCATTTGGATCATTCATGATTTGATATTATTATTGATAGCTGGACTTCTGTCTGCTTCAGCACGCCGGTTGTTTAGTCGGTCTGCAGCACCGTTTAGTGCACGAGTGTCTCCGGTCGGAGATCTCACCCTTAGCCTCGGGGGACTTCGAGTGCCTGCCCTGGTAAGGTTATTTCTGGTTTCACCCTTAGCTTCGGGGGACTTCGAGTGCCCGCCCTAGTAAGGTTATTTTCTGAGTATCACCCTTCAGTTTCAGTGGGACTTGGTAGCATTTTCAGCAGGAGAATTGGAGAGGAAGAAGCCTCTTGTGGCCGCGCAGAGCCGTAGGAGGAAGGACGCTAAGCTTCAGAGGATGAGGGATCGTTGTCCAAGCCTCATCTGAGAACGCAAACATCTGAAGGCACATTGATAGATCCAGGTGAGGAGATTACAGATCTGAAGAGATATTTGCAGATCTAGTTCTGTAGGGTGCAGATCTGGAGAAATAGCATTAGATCCAGCTTGGGAGATTGCAGATCCGAGGAGATATTGGTAGATCCAGCCTAGATCTGAAGAGATAACATCAGATCCAGCCTTGGAGGTTGCAGATCTGAAGAGATATTGGCAGATCCAGCATAGATCTGAAGGGGTAACAGTAGATCTGAACTAGGAGGACGCAGATCTGGAGGAATAGGACGCAGATCTGGATTGGAGGCTTCAGATCCGCGTATCTCGAGCCTTCAGAGGCGATCCACCAGAGAACGCCGATCCGATGAGCAGGCCCTCCGTGTGGGGTGGATGGCGCATTTTTCGTTGTTTTAACTTCCTTGAGAGTTGGTCATCTCATCCTGAGAATTTCCATAGGGTAGATCCGGGCACTTTTTCCAAAGATATTTCTTGAGTTTCCCGAGCTGTTCCCCGGAGGCACTGTTTTTGTAGGAGGAGGCTTCGGGGCGATTTTCGGAGGTGGTCCATTTGCTTCACGGTTTCTGGGTTTTGTCCGGAGCAGCGAGTATAGGTGATCCGTAGATTTTTAGCTCATTCCGGCAAGGGGATCAGCCCCTAGCTTCAGTTCACTCCAGCAGCAGCAGTTTACGGCAGTTTCTTCCAGCAGCTGTGATGCAGTTTCTGTAGTAGCCATTTCCTATTTTCTGAGAGGATTCTTCACTTGCCTTGAGCAAGGATAGGTGCCCTCATTCTGATTTTCTTGTACTCCTCTCTATGTACCTTCAGATTAATAAAATGGCTCAGTTTTCTGGTATTCTATGTGTAATTATTCAGTGATCTGGTTCAGCATTGTATTTTCTATATCTGTCTGGCAATTTTCTGTTTATTACTGGTTATTTCCCTTTGGGGATATTACATCATCCTCATCCAAAAGGTGGAACACGAGCAATCAACGAGTGGTGTTGGGGATCCATGAAGTACTCTCTGTTGTGCTGAAGGCCCATGGCTCTCAACGCTCACCCTACAAGTGTTAATGTGGACCTCTGGAGGGCTAGGACCCCGTATAGGGAGACCAAGCCCCAAATGGAGACCCACCTGCAATCCTGCATATGATCCAATGCGTCCCCTTGCCCTCCAATACAACAAATCATCAAAATAATCAAGTAAAAGAGCTTACAAGTCATGGAACCAATGGGGCACTTAATGGTGGCATACCCTTTAATATTGGGCTTTGGCATATACAAATGTCTCCAAGCTCAATAGGGGGATAATCAAGGATCATATTAGGTGGTTTCGACCTTTAAAGGGGGTAACATGTCCATGGTACATCCCTCAAGTGGCAGGTGGCAAATAATATAATAATGGAACGGAGTGGGGATCAGGGGAATCATCCAGACCACATGTCATGGTACAAGGATAGTTGTAATAAAGGAAGTCCACACCTTGGTTTATGAGTGTAGGAGGGAGCAAATTGTGGTACATAAGTTACCCCGACCTTTGTTTTTCCACCCTTCTTCATATGTCTTTTTGTCTTTGATTGATTTTTCTTCATAACTGCACGGGGCTCCAGGGAATGAGAGCATGATGTGTAGTATATAGCAGTGGATACCCACTTAAGGTGGGCGGTTCATCGCCCACCAAGGGTTCGGACAATCATGGGTTCCTTAATGATGGAGGGGGGCCATCTAAGGCCCATAGGAACCAGGGTGATGGCCATCGATAAGGGGTAGAGCTCATGTTTGCATTTTTCCCACGTGCTAAATTTGTATGTCCCGGCCATCTTTTGCATTTTGTGGTACATTTCCTATTGATAGTGGCCAAATTATGTTTTTTTCTTTTCTTTTTAATTGCATCAACCTTCAAGGTTGTTGAAGAATGTAACTAGGTTCGATCTTCATAAATTGTACTTGAGTCATTATGTAATGTACTTGTCAAAAGAATAAAGAAAATAATTTTTATTATTATTAAAATGGCTTATTAAAGCATGGGTTTCATGCTTGGGTCATTATGTTTTAGGTCAAAGTCCCCATTGTGGACTTATAGGATTTATTCTGAGTTTATAGAGTCATTGTATATTTAAAAAGACCTTTCTTGGGCTTTTGAATCATGTAAAAATTCTTATTATTGAGTCAAATATGATTTATGGTACCTCCACATCAAGTCAGCCTTAAGGAGATCAAGTCGCCCTAAAGGGAACCAATTCGACCTCACCTGAAGCCTCTAAATAGAAATCGAATTCATTTTGAGCATCACTTCTCAAGCCAATTCGATATCAACTGCTGCATAGGTAAAAGTGCGAAGTTGGTCAAGGAATTCAAAATTAATGTGGGTTGGGTCAAAATGATAGAGAAAAAGAAAATCAAAATTTTGGTGTTGGTCTCTCTCCATTTCGTGCCCTAGCTTGGGAGATCAAAGTCTTTTTGTGTTGTTGTTGCCTGCTGCTGGAACTGTTGCATAGTCGAATTTGTTAGGAACAAGTTGTTGTTGTTGTTGTTGGGTCGAGGATCTGGAAAGGTTGACTTGGTGTGGAGGGAAGGTTTGATCTATGTCTAGGATGAAGAGTCTCAAAGAAAACTATTGAAGAAAGAGGATTTTGAGTGGGTTTTCCCCCAGAGAGGGGTTTTGCCCTGGCATAGTGCCTACATCTTGTCTCTTGTGTTTTTGTGACCTTCATACACACATATTGGTAATTGCTTGATGAAATATAATCTAGTAAAGAAGTAAAAGAAGCCAACATAATTCACAAGTAGTTATCAAGAAAGAGGAATCAAACCCTAATCTACTTGCATTGATTTCTCAACAAGGGCATCGTTCCAGGCCTGACCCAAAGTGTGGACAAGGGGAGGGGGAGGCTAACCCTATGTGGACCTAGATGGGAAAAGAGATGAATGGTGGTAAAATGAGTGGAAGGGGATGATATATGCAGTGACGGGAAACGAGACCACGCAACCAAAATCGAGTTTTCCCATGTAGTGCCAACCCTAAAGCTAATGGCCAGTAAAGGAGATTCCACAGGATTAGGATACAAGGGTAACCATGAAATCAGGTAGTGGAGACAAGAATATCCTACAGCGGCATATGAGCCACCAACATATCCATACCCAAAAGTGCCCATGGCAAGTAAGGAAACTTACTCAACTATACTAATGAAAATCCATACCTTCGGGGTCGAGAGGCCCATCTTCAAACATACAATCTTAACAAGTGGGTAAGGGACCACATGGCTGGCTCAGGTGGCGAAGATAATGGCACATCGAGCTATCTGGTAGCTGCAAGGGGTTGTTGGTTGCTAGCTGAGGACCATCTAGGAGAAAAAACTTCTCCTATATACACTACCCACAGGTGACAAGTAACAGTACCAGAAAAGGAGATTGTAATTGTTGCTCTTCTAGAACTACCAAAATCTTTGAGTGCTTTTGAATCAGGAATTAACAGTTGGAAGGTGTTGAAAAATCTAGGGCAGCTAGATTAGGGTATTTCTCTTACTTTAATAACTGCTTGTGATGTATTTTTACTTTACTTGATTAACTTCTTCTTTCTTTTATCATTATTAGTGTTCTCTATCATCAAACAGCTACCAAATCATAAAGAACAGTGAGACAATACAACACAAGATGTAGGCAAACAGCCAGGGCCAAAAACTCTCCAATTGAGAGGAAAACCCATCAGAATTTTTTTCTTCTTATAGAACTTCATTTAAAAATTCCGTGACCTATGACCCTTGAGAGAGACCCTCCAAGACCAAGTCAACTTGTTCCTTCTTGAACGGCTTCCAGCAACAAACTTCGACCTTCCAGCAGCTTCTCCAACAACTTCAGCCCCAGCAACAACTTCTACAACTTTGACCTTCATGCAGCTTCAGCAACTTCAACCTAGCAGCTTCGACTTTGCAGTTTCACAACTTCGACCTTGCATCTTCACAACTTCGACGTTGCAGCTTCACAGCTTCGACCTTGCAAATTTTTCTTCTTCTCATAAGTACTACTTACGCTTCTAATGAGATTACCAAGAGCTACATCCTTCTATATGTGGCTACCATAGACTTCTATCTCAGTTATCTTTCATGCTTCTTCTAAGATAATGTCATGAGCTCTTGCCTTTAATCGTATGCTTCTATGATACCATCTCCTAACATGATGCATCCTATCATGCTTCTAATTATTCCTACCATGATACTCATACTTTACAACAGAAAATTTGAAACGGAAGCTTGAAAAGAACAAGGTGAGGAAGACTATCTCAATCATAGTAGAGATCTTTTACTTCCTCCTTGTTGGATTTCTTCTTTTCAGCTTCTTCCACTTCTTTAATGATATGGGCTTCTTCCCTTCCTCTTTTGTTGTTGTCGTTCTTGAGCTTAAGACAATCTCTCTTATAGTGCCCATATTCTTGACATCCATAGCATTGAACCTTTTCCATATTCTTCTTTCGTTTCTGAGGACCAAATTTCCCAAACTTTCCTTTTCTCTTTGTCATAGCGGCATATGCTTGAGTTTGCTCATTTGATCCTACATCAGAGTTTTCCTTCAACCTGGTTACTTCAATTTTGCATATTGACTGTAGTTCATTGAATGGAGTAGCCTCCTTTTTCCCAAGATAATTGATGAGAAGTTGCCCCATTCTTCTGGTAGTGCATTGAGCACTATGGTAGTCAATTCTCTGTTAGACATTATCTCTCACAATTCTTGTAGTTGCTCTCTTATTTCAGATATCCTCATAAAGTATGAGGCCATTTCTTCTTCTTTTGATATCTTCATCTTGTAGAGTTCTTGCCTTAACGAGATTACCTCACCTGCAGTGCTTACAGAGAACAACTCTACAAGTTTGTCATATATTTCTTTTGATGTTTCTAATTTTGATACATAGGGAATGAGGGGATCGTTGATGGATTCTATGAGAATCCTTTGAGCCCTTACTTCCCCTTTCATATACCTTGCAAGTGCTTGAGCATCTTCTTTTGGAGGTTCCATGACCTCATTTTCTGTTAGGTTCAAATCTGTCCTTTTCTTCCATGCTAGAAAGTTTGAAGCCGCAACCAACATGTTGTTTTCCTTGCAAAAAGACATTTTGACAGATTCAGATGTAGACATAAATGTACTTACTTGTGAAGATGCTCCTTCAACCTGTTGTCTTCTCGAATATGATGATGATATAGGTAATAGAAAACTTCTTCTTGATGAAGATGGTTGACTCTAAAGATGGAGATCACCTTAGATATTTTGATGATGATGACAACCTTCTTGATCTTGCTTCACTTGGGTGACGAGACTTCAAGTTACTTTGATTTGTAGATCTCTTCCACTTGAGTAGAGGTAGGTTTTTGTGGTTTCTTTCCTTGATGATGACTTGAGCGAGGATCCCAAGAATGCTTCTAGTGTAGACTTCTTCTTTGATCGATCTAGGGATTTGACACTTCCTGTTGAAGAATGTAACTAGGTTTGATCTTCATTAATGTATTTGAGTCACTATGTAATGTACTTGTCAAAAGAATTTCTATTATTATTATAATGACTCGTTAAAGCATGGATTTCATGCTTGGGTCATTATGTTTTAGGTCAAAGTCCCCATTGAGGACTTCTAGGATTTATTATGAGTCTATAGAGTCATTGTACATTTAAAAAGACCCTTCTTGGGCTTTTGAATAATGTAAAAAGGTTTAGTATTGAGTCAAATAAGATTTATGTCACCTCCACACCAAGTCGGCTTCAAGTTGATCAAGTCGTCCTCAAGGAAGGCTATTTGACCTCACCTAAAGGCTATAAAAGAAACAATTCGAATTCATTTGGTGGAGAACATCTCAAGCAAATTCGATATCTCTTTGGAAGACGGAAAAAGTGTTAAGTGAAGGAACAAGGCTAAAGAAGTGTGAGTTTGGTCAAAGTGAAACAAGAAAGGAAAATCGAAATTTTGGTGCAACTATCTCTCTCTCTCTCTGTAATGAATAAAATAATATAAATAATGATTAAATAGCTAATTAGTAATTAGGTTGAAAGGGCATGTCTGATGAGACATGACCTTTCGTGAAGTGGCACCTGCCTAGGTATATAAGCAGGCCTCATTTATAATTATCAATCATCTCATTCTTCATACCTTTTATATAATAATATTTGTATCCTCATGGATATTTTCATATTCCAAGTGTTCTAGAGTATCTAACTTGAGAAGGAACTTTGTTCGCTTCATTTGGTATTACAGCAGTTCAATCTTCTGGCCCCTCATAGCTGCACAGAGCTATGCTCTCCGATCTGAGTCCTTGACCGTAAATTCGTCAACCTTGTTGCCGTTGAAGCGTTTCGCTGCCAGAATTTGGAGTTTCTCCAGCTTGCTAGTAGGCTTTGTTCATAATAAAAATTTTTAAAAAAAAGGAAGAAATATATATATATAATATATATATTAATATAATAAAAAATTTAAAAAAAAAAAAGAGAAGGAAAGTTTAAAAAAAAGGGGGGGAATAAATTAAAAGGGAAAAAAAAATATTTAAAAGAAAATAGTTCCAAAAGAAAAAAATAAAAAATGGTTCTACATTATTGATAAAAAGTGCATGATAAAAAAACTATACGTAAGAGAAGGAAGAGTAGATAAGATTATTTTGACTCTTATTTAAGTGGTCTACAAGCTCGTGGTTTTAGAAGCCCGTGGTAATTGCTCATGGTATTTTAAAGGTAAAATAAGAACAAAAGGAATAAAAAAAACCTCTGTGTGGATGCTAAGCTTACTTTTTACGTGGAGAAAATTGACAGAGTCAAATACACACAAGTGGAAATATTTTTTATATTATACCCAGAGAGGTGAATAGCCGCTTTTCACTAGGGTTGTAACTTTTCAAAAAAAAAAGAGGAGTTAAAAAAAATTATAAGTAAAAATAAATAAATAAAAGTAGAATTTAGTTAGTCAGAGAACTCATCACTAAAGGAAGGATATACTTAAGGTTATAAGTGATAAAAGTACTTTACAAAAGTGTTAAGAAAGTAAAAAGTACTCTCCTTTGAGAAAAAAGATAATTCAAAATATTATTGTAAGGTTATTTAGGAGAAAAATAAATTAATTATTCCAATTAACTATTGGAATAAGGAACTTGACTATTGGGAAGTCAAAAGTTAAATAAGATAAGTTTAATTAAAAATCAAGGAAGTAATTAAGGTTACAAAGAAAAAAAATCATTAAGTGTGCTATATATATATGAAAAGGGAGTAATTAATATTTAAAAAAAAAAAGAGAAGTATTATAAAAATTATACCTTAAAGACTAAAAGCAAACAATATTAAAAGTTTAAAAAGGAATAAGAAAGGAAAAGGTTTGAAATAAAAGGAGGGTGACTTTAAAAAGTTAAAAACCTAAGTTATCTTAACAAATAAGCAAAATGGAGTCTAAGTCAGAAATGAAACATAAGAGGTTTTTAGAAACCATACCCATTGACGCTAAAGTGCTATTTAAAATTAAAGGAACTCTCGGAGGAAAAGATGTCACTATTGCTATATCACCCGCCGAAGAGAAAAATTATATAAACCCTAAAATTGCCAACCAATTGGTGATTCCTGAGTCAAATATAATCAAAAATTAGACTTTTTTAACAAGAAAAAATACGACATAAAAAGTCTACAACTAAATATTGGGGATTATACTTTTATCTCTCAATTTACCGTGAATACCTTATTTTTGGATAATAGTGATATTGTGTCGGGTTCACCATGGATGGAAACCCTAGGTTCATTCATACTTAATACGAAAAAGAAGTTTTTGACATTCTCCTCCAAAAAGAAGAAAACAACGCTACAGGACGTGAACTTGAAGCCACATTCAGTGATGCCTAAAGACTTAGAAGAAATTTCAAAAGTAATTTTTCAAGAAGGTAAAAAGGTGATCCAAAATATGCAAAAGGAAGTTGAAAAAATAACCACTAACAAGAATGAAGTTGCTCGCCTCGAGGACTACAACGAAAAGTTACTAACGCAAATTAAGAAGTTGAAGAAAGACAAGAAGTCATTAGAAAACAAAGTGCAACAACTTGTCGAAAATGAATCATCGAAACATTCAAATGTAGAAGTTCAAGTTGAAGAAAAAACGAACATTGATCCAGTAAATGTCACAACTCAAGAAGAAGCCAAGCAAGTTGCAGAAGATGCAAACTTAGATGTTGCAGTTCAGACAAGGAACATTCTAAGTGAAGGTTCTGTAACCAACTCAATAACATCCTCTCCAGAAGAAAATCAAAGAAGTCAAACTACAAAAGTTCCCTATCGACATCCAAATCACAGGAGCAGACAACTCGACTGAGCTATGTATTCAGAACTGAAACAACAAGCTAATGTTTTGAAGAATACTAATATTAGTGCAATCCTCTCAAGTGATAAGTTATCACAAGTTTCAAGTCACCGTAAAATTCCACAGAAGATTGATTTAGGATGGCCCGACCCATTCTCAGTGTGACAATTTTGTTTGTCACTTAGAGGATCTTATCAACTTGTATCGATAAGGACGACTACCCCGAAACGAGAAGACATTCGTAGTAGGAAAAAAATCAAGGCCTTTCATCAACAAGCTTTGAGGACAAAGTTTTTTGAGGAGGAAGGCAATGTAATGAATAAAATAATATAAATAATGGTTAATTAGTTAACTAGTAATTAGGTTGAAAGGGCATGTCTGATGAGACATGACCTTTCGTGAAGTGGCACCTGCCTAGGTATATAAGCAGGCCTCATTTGTAATTATCAATCATCTCATTCTTCATACCTTTTATATAATAATATTTGTATCCTCATGGATATTTTCATATTCCAACTGTCTTAGAGTATCTAACTTGAGAAGGAACTTTGTTCGCTTCACTCTCTCTCTCTTGTCCTAGTTTATAAGATCGAAGTGTTGAGATTTTTGAGCATTGGGATAGCATCAGATGTGATCTAGCTCCCAAACTTTGTGGAGGGGCTAGAGTACATGAGATCTCCAAGAGCCAGAAAGGGATTTGAGAAATTCCATCATGTTTAAAAGATATTTAATTAATTAATCTTTTTAATTAAGGACCCTAAGTCTAACATAGGAAAATTAAAAGAATAAAGTTAATTAAATTAAACATGTGATGAAAATGACTTAAGTCACACGGATCAAGCTTTCTTTTAATCTTAGCCGTCGATTCAAGATTAGATCACAGTCGTTGGTTTCCCAACGAGAAAAGTATAAAGGAAAGGCTTGGGGTCAGTCGGAGAACACACACAGTGGCAGAGCACTGAGACTAAGCTGGAATTCTAGGGCGTGGTTTGCTAAGAATTTCCAGATTCAACTGCAGCGATGGGTAGTATTGGCAAAAGGGATGATCGGATCCCAGGCCAAGAGTGCAACAACAGGCAGAGAAGCAGCAAATTGAGCAACACAGAGGGAGCAGCAGTTGCACAGCGCAAAGGCAGCAGGGCTAACGCAGGCCTAGCCAGGGCAGTGCAGGGGCAGTGTAACCCAGTCTGGGGCGATGCAGGCCCTTCCTAAGCAGCGTAGGGATTGACGCAGGCTAGCAGAGCTGGCGCAGAGGGCTTCAGAGCAACGCTGGGGTTTCTGAAGACTGAAAAGGGCTGAGTTCTGTAAATCCCGTTTGAGGGTGTGAATCAGTCAGTTTTTCTGTCTCCAGAACAGAGGTATAGCTGCAGTTTTATTTCTCTGTCGGGTTAACTAGTTGGTGCCCAGATTTGTTGTACTTCGACTCTACTTAATAATAAAACCCTCCAGCAGCCAGAAGACCGGTTTTCCCAAATTGGGTTTCCCAAAAATCCTGTGTGTCACTTTGTCATTGTGCATGTTATTCAGGTTAGATCTGTATGTGTAGGTTGTTAATGTGTTTACTTCGATGTTAATACTGAATATTTCAGATTAATAACTTGTCTAAGTAGAACTAAATCAAGATTTAACAGTAGGGTTTCTGCATAAGAATATTCATAAATTTTCACGCGAAGTTCCTCTATTGATGTTGTTGTCAGTTGCTGCTTGATGTCGGTGCCAAGACAAGTATAGGTCGAAATTGTTGTTGTTAGGTGTTGCTGCCTCAAGAAGTTGTATTGGGTCAAAATCAAAGTTTCTAAGTCAAGATCGAAGTCTTTCAGCGAAGATTGAAGTCTCGAAAGAAAGATCAATGTTTCTGGGTCCAAGAAAGTGTTGCATACTGTTTTTGTTTTTGTTGTTGTTGCTGCTGCCAGGTCGAAAATAGGATCAAGAAGAAGATTGACTTGGTGTGGAGGAAGTATGATTCAAGGTCTAGAGTCTTGGATTATCTCAGGAAAACTATTGAAGGAAGAATTATTGATTGGGTTTTCCCCTAAAGTGGGGTTTTTCCTTGACTGTTCGCCTATATTTGGTGTCCTTGATCTATGTGCTATTGCTTTGGTAATTTCTTGATGAACTAAAAAAAAAAGGATAATAAGAAACTAATAAGAATACAACAACATCACAAGTAAATCATCAAGTATAAGAAAATCTTTATGCCTTTCTGATTTTCTAACATGGTATCAGAGCTTTGGTGAAGAAAGAAGAAAAAAAGGCAATTTCAAGAAGTTGATCAAGGAATCATAAAGGAAATTCTTTAAGGAAAGAAGTTCACAATCTTTAAGGAAAATGTCTAACTCAATCAAGGGAGAGAACAAGCTTGAAGGGGCATCAAACTACAGGTCATGGAAGAAGAGGATTGACCTTATTCTTCAAAAGAACAAAGTATTAGATTTGGTTAGAGGAAAAGTAAAGAAGACTCCAGTGATGCAGATAAGGTGAAATTCAGAGAATTAGAATTAGTGGCGATGACTTTGATGGTAGAAGGCATAAAGGACAATCTTTTCCCATACATTGCCAACATTGACCATGCTCAAGAAATGTATGAGGCCTTGTCAAAATTATTCACCATTTAGAACATTGGTCAAGTAGCAAGTTTGAAGAATGAACAAGAATGAAATAAGGACCACAAAGATGACTAAAGAAGACATTGTGGCTACATTCTTTGTAAGGATAGCAAGAATTAGAGATGATCTTCTAGCCATTGATGAAATTGTACCAGACAAGGAATTTGTAATCACTGCATTATTAGGGTTTCCACCTTCTTGGAGTGCTTTTGCTTCAAGACTCAACAGCTGGAAGGAAGCTCCCACTTTTGAAGAATTATGTACTACCTGTAGCCAAGAGGAATTGAGAATCTCATTAGTATCCAACAATGAAGAAGTTTCAAGAGCCAACACCGCTCATCACAAGAAAGGAAACTTTAAGAAGTCGAAAGGACCAAGAAGGAAGGTAGATATGTCCAAGGTAAAATGTTATCAATGTCATAAATTGGGTCACTATAAAAGTGATTGTCCCGACAACCTGAGAAACAAGAAGAGGGAAAGAGATCAAGCAAATGTTGTTAAAGAAGGATCTCCTAAGAAAGTTAAACCCAAAGAATCTGACGTAAGGGACTTACACTACTAAGTCCTTAGATATTTCATTTTTATATTTATTATTTTTAGTGTTTGTAGGTTTAACTTATTTTTGGAAAAAAACATTTTATTTTTTTATAAGATTTTAGGTATCCCTCAAGCTTTGGAGGGAGCCCTAAACAACTCCCAAAGATAAGTATCTCATTTTCTTTTTGTTTTTGGTTTGATGTACCTATTTAAGCTTTGTTTATATTAAATACTAATCACTTTTCTACCTATATTTCCTTGTTTAGGAAATGGCTTGTTGAATACTCAAGGATTATGGAAGAAGGCCTCACAAGACAAAGCATTGCGGTTACAAGGTTTGTTAAGAAACAAAGGTATGTCCTAAACCATAAGCTTTGCTCTCTTCATGATAAAGGTATAATCATTCTCTTTGGTAATTCATTCTACACTACTAACAATTGTTGTGTCTAGCTCTCTTGAATCATAAAGATTCTTGTTTAGGGTGATTCATCATCTGATAAATCTACCCTCCTCGTATGTTTGATTGTTTGTATAAGGACCCTACAAAGGTTCTCTAGAAAACCCTAACTTAAGGGTATGCTAATAATAATATGTGAAACCCTAGCTTGCTTAGGATTATTGGGAAATGCTATTTATAATATTAACATGTTTGGGGTTTCGGTACGATCATGAAAACCCTAACTTGTTAGGGTTGAATGATGTTGTCTAAGATCCCAAACTTTTGAAGTTTTGGAATAGTAGGGTTTGCTTTGCTATGTTATGAAAACCTAGCTCTTTAGGGTTTGGTTGGGTCTATAAGAAAAACCCTTTTTATGTATTTAAAGTCCTAGGAATGAAACCCTAGGTATAAATGTGTGTCCATTTGGTCGAAAACCTAGCTTGGTCTAGGTCGGTATATGTCTAATGTATTAATGTTGTCTAACATATAATATCCTTATGCATGATAATGGACACCTAGATATGTGTGTTGACCTAATTATTAATGGTCACAAGTCCTAGGGTTTGGAAACAAGGCCTAGTCAAAGTTTGAAGTTCTAGGATGATGTTGTTTAAGAAATCTAGGGTTTTGCAGCTAAACCCTAGTAGTAGTTAAATTTGAGATGTGTGATATAATAATCTGGAATCTATGAATCTATATAAATTGTTGAGAAGTTGTAAATGAGAAATCTAGGATTTACATCAAACCTTAGTAGAAGCTATTCATGTTGTTGATTAAGCTGTGATTGGTTTGATTGTTGGAGCTCATGTATGAAATCTAGGGTTTACATGAAATCCTAGTAGGAAGTCTAACATATGAATTCTGAAGGTTGTTAGATACATTAATCTAATTTGTTTCTAGGGTTTGCTATATGAAAGAATTTGTCATATTGTTGAAGGAATATTGAAACCCTAGATATAATTAGATTGATATTTTAATTGAGCTATTGATGTGATTTAGGGTTTGTAACAAAACCTGGGTAAGAAGTTGAAGCATTGAAGTATAGTCTCTTGTTAATTATGTTTGTAAAGTCTAATGCTTCTGTTATTATAAGATTTTGTTATGACTAACTTCATGCTTCTATAGATCTAGTTGTACTTGCTATCTATGTTGTGCAGGTCCATCATATTCAAGATGGTGAAGATGTTCGTAAGAAAATTTGATATGATAAGCATGATGAGAAGGATGGAAGCCATGAAAGATTCTCCAATATCATAAGAAGAAGTCGATCTCCCTAGGTTAAGAGGGAGCTTGGATAAAATAAATCTCACTGGTTAAGAGGAAGTGCACATCATAGTTTTGATTGGAGAATGCATTTTGAAGGATATGTTGTTGCCCGTGAAGTAGGAAAGGAAAGTATATGATTAAGGAATCTTCTATCAAAGATTCGATTGATAGTACTACTATGATAAGTTGAGAAGCATCATCTAGTTTTCTCGAAGACCCCGAAGGTTTGTATTTGACTATGTATTGTTGGAACGTGTACTAATGATTGGGGTTCTGTTGGTACAAGTAAATCTCTCGAAGTTTTGATAGCATGCTAGTTACCAATCAGTTTGATCAGGAGAGATTTGTTGTTGAGGCTTTGTGAGTGAAGCATTGCCTAGAAAGACATCTGGTCGGCACTTTGTGTTAATGTCTAGTTGATGAAGTAGGAAAGGAGGCATTGGTTATTGAGCTCTGACACGCACCCGATCCCTGGGTTGATGGTTACTAATTAAGCCTGATGGTACCTAGAGAGGCTGAAAGCTTTAGTCCATCTTAGTCCCACTCGGATAGATTGCCTTGGTCAGGAATCTAGTCTGTGGCATTGTGGTGCCTAAATTGTTGAGAGACCTTGGATAGATTGCCTTAGTCATGAATATAGTCCATGGCATTGAGGTGCCTAAAAATTCTTCATAGTTCATATAGTTTGAGATCTTCCTTGTACTTGTATATTATGAATACCTCCCTAGTTAAGAGGGAGTGTTGAAGAATGTAACTAGGTTTGATCTTCATTAATGTATTTGAGTCACTATGTAATGTACTTGTCAAAAGAATAAAAAAAATATTTTTTATTATTATTAAAATGACTTATGGGTTTCATGCTTGGGTCATTATGTTTTAGGTCAAAGTCCCCATTGAGGACTCCTAGGATTTATTTTGGGTCTATATAGTATAGAGTCATTGTACATTTAAAAAGACCCTTCTAGGGCTTTTGAATCATGTAAAAAGGTTTAGTATTGAGTCAAATATGATTTGTCACCTCGACACCAAGTTGGCTTCAAGTTGATCAAGTCGGCCTCAAAGATGTTGGTCAAAGTTGTCATTGATGTCAATATGGCATTGTTGGCAATTATTCTTGTGATGCATGAACTACCCTTTTGTGATGTTGCCCTAACCTCATGAAAGGCTCTCCTTATGCAAACCTTAACACTAGAGAAACCCTAGTTGTGTTGAAGAAAACCCTAGGTGAAAACCCTAAGCTGTGAACCCTAATCCTATGTGCATACTCTAGATATATCATGAATCCTTAACTCTATACAATGTTGACATGAATAAAGGTCACACTTGGAGCCCTAAAGAAGAAGCCCTTACCATGAAACCCTCCTAGGCACATGTATGCACATGTAATGACAAACTCTCTTGCCCTAGCATGGTTTAATGCAATAAATGCATAAATTCATGAAGCCCTAAATGCCTTGCTAAAGACTCCCTAATCCTAATAAGCTTAAGGCCTAAGTCTAAGGAACCCTAGACGTAAAATCCTAAAAAGATGCCATGGATAAATTAATGATGACAGTTCACAAAATATAAATTTATTGATGGAAAAATAACCTCATTTAAAGGTGGAATTGGCATAGTCTTGTAGAGGATTTTTTCCTCTTTCCAACGAGCTATCACTCGCCCTCTAACTCCTCATAAGATGTGAGAAAATTATTTTTCAAGTTTAAATATAATATTTTTTAAGGTTGGCCGACTTATGTAGGCTCATTTATACAGGTCGTCTCAAATGAAAAGACATGTCTTTTCATACACTCAAACCACTATAAATATAAGTTTGATCTCATTCCTCTAACCATCAACTCAGTGATCATTTTCAGAGAACAATTTCTGTGAAGAATACAATGGGAAGATAGAAGAAGATAGGAGGTCGAGGAGAATTAGAAGAGATTTATATTGGGCTAATTTTGTTTTTAAAGACTCCTGTGTTGGGTTAAAGACCTATGTGACTGTAATTTTCGACACCTCTATGACTGTAATTCTCGACACCTCTGTGACTGCAATTTTCGGCACCCCTGTGACTGCAATTTTCGGCCCCTTTGTGGCCCCTCTGTGACTGCAATATTTGGCCTTTCTGAGACTGAGTTTTTCAGCCCTCCTATGGAAGATTTCGGTCCCTATGGCCATTGTAATTTCGACCTATTTCAGGCCTGAAATTTCGGCCCTCTAGGCACTACATTTCAGACCTATATTCATCTCTGCAATTTCGTATCTGTATCATCTCAATTTTGGACCTGCAACTTATGACCTTTGTTTATCTCAGAAGCCTCTAAAGCTGTACGAACCAATCAGATGAGAGAGAGATGTGTGAGATGAATGAATGATGAAATGAGCATCATGTCTCTCCTTTTTATATCCATGACTGTGGGTGTTTGACACAACTTTTGGGGCTTGTGAGCCTACATTACAATTCTAGTTGACCTTGACAGATTGCACATGTGGGGAAAAATAAATTCAAAACACAAGTTCTGCTCATCCAAACAAGATGTTCTTTAGATCAATCTTGCACCTCTCTGAAAGAGGAATCCAACAAAAATATCATCTACATCATATCAGCAGTGCAACATGGAGTTTGGCCCTAGTTGCCAAATTTAACACTCCCTCTCAACTAGGGAGAATTCCACCTTCCCATCCATCTATCCATCTGTGCAATCCTGTCATCCAATACCATCATGTACTATCATATATTAGCATGCAATCCTGTGTCATCCTGTTGTCTCTGCTTTGTTGGCTCTGCTCTGCTATAGAATAAATAATAAGAAAATATCATCGAGAGTGAGTCACAAAGACCTTAGAGGTAAAAACCTCAACCAGACTTGATCCCAGATCAAGTTGTTGGACACATCCCATCCTAGACATAGAGAGTACGGCAATACACGATGCGTCCATCAGTAATTCTATGGTCTCTATTCTCATTTTCCAATTCATTGGCCAGATGAGAGGTACTTCCCATGAGTCCCGGACTACATGGGTAGGATGCATGTGGGGCATAGATCAAAGAGAGGGTGAACCATCTCAATATCATAACGGTGGGGAAAGAGCACACCAATAAGGTAAGGCGAACCTAGCCTTGTGCTTTTACGATCCACCACACTGCCTTCCCAATCGGCATCGGTATATCCATGGAGCATCATACTCCCGACAGTGTATCTCAGCCCATGGTTGATTGTGCCCCAGAGATATCTCAAGAGATTCTTGGCACCAATCCAGTGCATGTGATGAGGCTGAACCATGTATTGACTCAACGTGTTCACTGCAAAACATACATCCGGACGTGAGTTCACTAAGAACATCAAGGCCCCCACGAGTTGACGAGACTCGGTGGGATTTCCCAACTCAGGCCCAGCAGCACTCCCACACTTCTTAAAGTTGAGTTCCATCGAAGCAGTCATGGACTTGCAGTCTACCATCCCAAATCTCTCCAGCAGCTTCACAATATAATTTCCTTGAGAAAGGAAAATCTCACCTGGCTTTTGCCAGACCTCCAAGCCTAGGAAATAGTACATCAGTCCTAGGTCCTTCATCTCGAACTCAGAAGCTAGCTCCCTCTTACATTAATGAATAAGGGGTCAGCACCTGTCAGGAAGAGATCGTCCACATAGAGAACCAAAATGAGAGGCTTGTCATTATTAAACTTAAAATAAAGGTTTGGATCAGCATCACTTCGAGTAAAGCCTAGCTTCATCAAGTAGCTATCGATCCTCTCATACCAAGCCCTAGGGGCTTGATTCAACCCATAGAGGGCTTTCTTCAACCTGCATACATGAGTGTCTTTATCTCAAACTCCGAACCCCATAGGTTGTTCCACATAGACCTCTTCCTTGATTGAGCCATGTAAGAAAGCAGTCTTCACATCCATCTGATGTAGACTCCATTCTTGCGATGCAACAAGGGCAATGATCGATCGGATGGTGGTGTAGCGGGCAATAGGTGCAAATATTTCATCATAATATATTCCTTCTTTATGCGAGAAGCATCGGGCAATAAATCTTGCCTTGAACTTTTCAGCACTTCCATCAGCTCCATGCTTGATCTTGTAGAGTCGTTTCGAGGTGACAACAGATTTGTCCTTCAGTCTAGAGACCACATCCCAGACACCATTCTTCATGATTGACTCATATTCCTCGTGCATAGCATCCTTCCAAACTTGATGCTTCTCGGCTTCTTCAAACGTTCCAGGCTCAGATTGTACAATAGTGCTCATGGCTGCTATATACCCTTGGTACATTTTCGGCTTCTTACTTTCACGGAATGTTCCCCTTGGAGCAATATGTCACTCAGCATCTTCGAGAGTGTCTCTAAGCCATGATGGTCTTCTTTTATTTGAATAAGGCGGATCTATAGGATCCATCATACCTTCAACTCAGGCATCGGTTCATCCTTCGGTTCTTCTTGCCTTCCAGTTTCTTCTTCTTCTTTGTCTTCCTTTGAGATAGGAATATTTCTAACCTTCTTGAGGGCAGCATTTGCGTTGAAGGTTACATCAATGCATATCTCCACTTCTCTTTGACCAGGCACATAGATTCTATATGCCTTCGAGGTTTCATTGTAGCCCACAAACATTCCTTTCTTTCCAGAAGCATCCAACTTGCTTCTCTTTTATTTCGGCACATGAAAATATACGAGACTTCCAAAAACTGTAAAATGAGAGACATAAGGCTTCTTACCAGAGAAGACTTCTTCGGGAGTTTTGGAGTCCAATGCAGAATGTGGGCATCTATTTTGAACATACACAACAGTGTTGGCAGCTTCTCGCCATAGGAAATTTGGAAGACCTTGGTCATATAGCATGGCACGGGAAGCTTCCAAAATGGTTCTATTCTTCTTTTAGCAACACCATTTTGTTCGGGAGTATACACAGTATTGGTCTCCCTCTTAATGCCAACTTCCCTGCAATAGTCATTGAATTCGTTTGACTCATATTCGGTTCCATTATCGGTCCTCAAAATTTTGATCTTCTTCCCAATTTGATTTTCAACCAAGATCTTGAACGTGTAGAACCACTTGAATGCTTCGTCCTTCTTCTTCAAAAATTATATCCAAGTTTTGCGAGAGAAGTGATCTATAAAAGTGATATAATATAAGCATCCTCCCAAGGATGTTACGGGCAGCATCACTTCGAGTACGGCCCAGCTTCATCAAGTAGCTATCGATCCTCTCATACCAAGCCCTGGGGGCTTGCTTCAACCCATAGAGGGCTTTCTTCAACCTACATACATCAGTGTCTCTATCTCGAACTACAAACCCCAGAGGTTGTTCCACGTAGACCTCTTCCTTGATTGAGCCATGTAAGAAGGCAGTCTTCACATCCATCCATCAGGCAATAAGTGCAAATATTTCATCATAATCTATTCCTTCTTTCTGCGAGAAGCCTCGAGCAATAAATCTTGCCTTGAACTTTTCAACACTTCCATTGGCTCCATGGTTGATCTTGTAGAGCCATTTCGAGGTGACAACAGATTTGTCCTTCATTCTAGGGACCACATCCCAAACATCATTCTTCATGATTGACTCATATTCCTCGAGCATAGCATCCTTCCAAACTTGATGCTTCACGGCTTCTTCAAACGTTCCAGGCTCATATTGTACAATAGTGCCCATGGCTGCTATATACCCTTGGTACCTATTCGACTTCTTACTTTCACAGAATGTTCCCCCTGGAGCAATATGTCTCTCGGCATATCTTCGAGAGTGTCTCTAAGCCATGAGGGTCTTCTTTTATTTGAAGAAGGTGGATCTATAGGATCCATCGGACCTTCAACTTCGGGCATCGGTTCATCCTTCGGTTCTTCTTTCCTTCCAGCTTCTTCTTCTTCTTTGTCTTCCTTTGAGATAGGAATATTTCTAACCTTCTTGAGGGCAACATTTTCGTCAAAGGTGACACCATGACATATCTCCACTTCTCTTTGACCAGGCACATAGATTCTATATGCCTTTGAGGCTTCATTGTAGCCCACAAACATTCCTTTCTTTCCAGAAGCATCCAACTTGCTTCTCTTTCCTTTCGGCACACGAAATATATGGGACTTCCAAAAACTCTAAAATGAGAGACATCAAGCTTCTTACCAGAGAAGACTTCTTCGGGAGTTTTTGAGTCCAATGCAGAATGTGGGCATCTATTTTGAACATACACAACGGTGTTGGCAGCTTCTCCCCATAAGAACTTTGGAAGACCTTGGTCATATAGCATCGCACGGGAAGCTTCCAAAATGGTTCTATTCTTCCTTTCAGCAACACCATTCTGTTCGAGAGTATACATAGTAGTGGTCTCCCTCTTAATGCCAACTTCCCTGCGATAGTCATTGTATTCATTTGACTCATATTTGGTTCCATTATCGGTCCTCAAAATTTTGATCTTCTTCCCAATTTGATTTTCAACCAAGACCTTGAACGTGTAGAACCGCTTGAATGCTTCGTCCTTCTACTTCAAAAAGTATATCCAATGTTTGCGGGAGAAGTCATCTATAAAAGTGATATAATATAAGCATCCTCCCAAGGATGTTACGGGCAGCATACCAGATAGTTCAGAATGAATCAATTGTAAAATATCAGATGTCTTCGTGACACTCAAGGGGAATGGTTCCCTTGTATGCTTTCCTTTGGCACAACCTTGACATACACCTTCATGATCATCTTTGAAATCGAGCATACCTGTCACCACCTTCCTTGCTTCGGGAAGGGCTTTTTAATGAAGGTGTGCAAACCTTCAGTGCCATAGCTCGGATTCAAGAGTTGTGTTGCATGTCATGGCCCCCAGTGAACTTCCTCCAACCTACTAAAGTGTGTCAACCCTGAAACCAAGAGTGAACGCTTCTTTGAAGTTCCTCTTCTAAATGCGTAACTTTCCATCCAATGAATGCCACCTCGAAGATTTAATCAGGGAAAAACAACCTAGAGACATTCTTGAAGACATTATTATGCATTGTTGGAGATCCATTAAATAAGTTTTTGGAGTAGGCACTTGAAGATTTGTATGGTGCAGAACTTAAGCAACTTATTGAAGATACCTTGGAGCAATATTGAAGACCTTGAGAAGACATCTTGAAGCCAATCTTGGAGACATTATTGAAGACCATGATAAATTATTGAAGCCTTCATGAAGTAACATTGGAGATTTTGTTTGGGTAACATGAAGAGCTGTGGAGACACCTTCTAAGAAGACAAAGGTTGTCATTGATGAGGTAAGTGCTTTGAAGAATGATTAAGGGCACTGTTGAAAGTGAAGATATTGCCAAGGCTAACTGCAGAAGATAGTGGGAGCCTTGAAGAATCGTTGAATCTATCTTGAAGAATTGAAGCAAAGGGTAAAGGATAGGAGTCCTCAAGAAGACCAGGTTGGAGCCTGTACCAGAGATAGGGTTGGAACCCTAGAGGTTGATGCCTCATAGTGACAAGGTTGGAGCCTTGGAAGATAAGGTTGGAGCCTCGTGAAGTCCAAGTCAGTGCTTGGCAAAGTACAGGTTAGAGCCTGGTGGATTGGAGATTGGTGTCTTCATCTAGGGTTGGAGACCTACACTATATTGTACTCGATTCATTGTAAAGAGGATTGGAGTCCTCGTCATTGATTAATAAAATTAGTATTATATCTTGTTCATTTTGTGTTCTAATTATAAGTGATCTTAACTGGTAAAAATAACAATTGAAAAGAAATATTGATTCACCACCCCCTCTCAGTGTTTCCAACAAAGGAAGGCTATTCTACCTCACCTAAAGGCTATAAAAGAAGCAGTGCGAATTCATTTGGTGGACAACATCTCAAGCAAGTTCGATATCTCTTTGGACGCCGGAAAAAGTGTGAAGTGAAGGAAGAAGGCTAAAGAAGTGTGAATTTGGTCAAAGTCAAAGAAGAAAGGAAAATCGAAATTTTGGTGCAACTATCTCTCTCTCTCCTGCCCTAGTTTCGAAGATCGAAGTTCCTCTTTTGATGTCGCTGCCAGTCGCTGCCAGATGTCGGTGCCAAGACAAGTATAGTTCGAAGTTGTTGTTAGGTGTTGCTTCCTCAAGAAGTTGTAATGTGTCAAAATCGAAGTTTCTAAGTCAAGATCGAAGTCTTTCAGCCAAGAATGAAGTCTCTAAAGCAAGATCAAAGTTTCTGAGTCGAAGAAAGTGTTGCATAGTGTTGAAGATTGTAACTAGGTTCAGTCTTCATAAATTGTATTTGATTCAATATTTATTGTACTTGTCAAAAGAATAAAGAAAAGAATTTTATATCATTATTAAACGACTTATTAAAGCATGGGTTTCATGCTTGGGTCATATTAAAGTCCCCATTGTGGACTTCTAGGTTTCATTCTGAGTCTATAGGGTTATTGCAGATTTAAATTGACTCATCTTGGGCTTTTAAATCATGCAAATAGGTCAAGTATTGAGTCAAATATGATTTATGGAGCCTCCACATCAAGTTGGCCTTCAAGTGATCAAGTCGGCCTCAAGACCAGTAAATCAAACCCATCAAAAGACTATAAATACAGGGAGAATGAATCCATTTGCAAGCATCTCTCTCTCTCATAAATTCGGTATCATCTACTCCATCAAGAAAAAATACGAAGTGAAGGAAGAGGTCTTTTGGAGTGCGGTTTTGGGCAAGCTAAAGGAGTTGAAGAAAATTGAAATTTTGATGCTACTCTCTCTCACGTGCTATAGTCTGGAAGATCAAAGTTCTCCATTATTTACTGTATCAGGTTTTCCTCTCAAGTGGGAGAGGTTTTGGCTCTGGTTGATCGCCTATATTATGTGTCTCTTATCGCTTTATGGTTTATGCATTGGTAGTTGTTTGATGAAGAAGAAGACAAATAATCTAAGAAAGAGAAGATCCTAATATAAGAAAGTAAAAAGCATTCACAAGCATTTATCATAAGTAGAGAAATCAGTTAATCTTGATGCCCTATATTTCTCAACATGGTATCAAATCTAAGGTGACAAAGTAAAGGAAGGGCATCTTATAAAGAGACACTCAAGGATCAAATCTTGAGAAGGACATCAGAACAATTTGAAGGATATCGAAGTGAAGTCAAGATCTGCAAGAAAGCATCAAAACCCTAGATTCCTCCCATTGAAGACATCATCAAGAAGTCGTCATTGAGACTCATCAACAAGACTTCACCATCAAAAGGGATCTCCCTCTCTGTGAGATCAAGGATCATTATTGAAGAAAACTATCTTCAACAAAGAGAAGTTTGCTATTCTCTATATCATCATCAACATCAATGAAGCAGCAAGGAGAAAGGAGCATCCTATGAAAATGTATTTTTGCAAGGAAAGCAAAAAATTGGTTGGGGCTTCAAACTATCTTGCATGGAAGAAAAGAATAGATCTGAATCTCATTGAAAATGAGGTCATGGATCATGTCAAAGGATTTATCACCAAACCAGCAGAAGAAGATGCTCAAGCTCTTGCCAAATATATGAAAGGGGGAGTTCGGGCTCAAAGGATTCTCATAGAATCCATCAAGGATCCCCTCATCCCATATGTATCAAAACTCGAAACTTCAAAAGAAATCTATGACAAACTGGGAGAGTTGTATTCCGTAAGCACTGCACGAGAAGTTATCTCTCTAAGGCAAGAACTCTACAAGTTGAAGATTGTGCAAATTCCTAGATTCGGAATCCTATTGCAGCAATTGGTATTAATTCATCAAACTGATAAATTAATTATTCAGTTTATTGCTACGGAAACATCGATTTAAACACACTCCAACCTTCATTAAATAAACTACGGAAACAAAAACTGAACAAGAGTAAATCATAGACACATCTGACACAGTTGTTTTTGGACTAATGTCCCCGGAAAAACCAGCGCAGCAGCTGAGGGTTTATTTATTATGCAGTAGTAATTTCTGAATACAATCTCTGGATGCCTTTCCCGGCAATCCAATTGCAAAGAATATCACTGATGAAGAGATTAGTGAGGTTACCTCACGCTATCATTGGAAATCCTGGTTGATCCGGCCACTGAATGAGTTGTCCCTGATAGCCTTTGTGTTGCCTCTGCGCAGTCCTGGCGTCAACCCTCCTGGGTACAGCATCAACCCTTCTATGGATCGATTTCCTGCCCAGGAACTTCGAATTCTGCCTCTCAGTCTCACACCCCGGCTCTTGACTTCTGCAATCGATTCCTTCAGCAAATTTTTGGATTCCCTCTTGGCCTCTACGTAGCCCTACGTGGCTCTGCATCAGCCTCTCTGGCTTTGCGTTGGCACTGTTGGATCTCTCTCTGCCTTCTTCGTTGATGATTCTCCGACCGAGAAATATTTCTCTTCAAATACTATCCCTGCCCCTCTATGCAAAAAATCTCTTGATCGAAGTTTCTCCCTAAGCACTGCTCACAAAAGAAATCGATCTCTTGATCCTTTTGGTGTAGGTGTGTTTTCCAAATGACCCTTCAAGCCCTTCTTATAATCTTTTGGTTGAAACTTCAACGGCCATGATTAAATCTCTAATCAACGAATAAGATTAACTTTTAACTTGATCTGTTTTTTCTAGAACATTCACACCAATATTCTATTAATTCACTTTAATTATTTTATTTTCCCAAGTTAAGACTTAGGGTCCTTTTAAAATAATTAATTTTTTTCAATAAAATACAATCTGGGTGGAATTTCCCAAAACGATTTCTGGGCTATCTGGAATACATGTGTCTAAGCCTCCCTGCAAATTTTGAGACTTAGAGCACATTCGATGCTACCATAAATCAACAAAGATATCAAAGGAAGAAGGAATAGCCCCATACTTTATGAAGATATCTGAGATCAAGGATCAACTTCAAGATCTACGAGAAGTAATGTCTAACAAGGAAATGACTACAGTTGTATTAAACACACTAACGGAGGAGTGGTGTAACTTCAAGTATTTATGGGAAGAAAGAAGCTACTCCATTCCATGAACTGTGGTCATTGTGCAAAATTGAAGAATCGAGATTAAAGGCCAAATCTGATGTGGGAGGAGGTGAGCAAAACCAAGCATATGCTGCAATGACAAAGAGAAAGGGACAATTTAGAAATTTTGGTCCTCAGAAAAAGAAGAAGAACATGGCTAAAATACAACACTATGGATGTCAAGAATATGGCCATTATAAGAGAGATTGTCCTAAGCTCAAGAAGGACAATAACAAAAGAGGAAGGGAAGAAGCCCACATCACCGAGGAAGTGGAGGAAGCTGAAAGGAAAAAATCCAAAAAGGAGGAAGTAATAGATCTCCACTATTTAGATAATCTTCCTCACATAAGTTATTTTCAAGTTCCTAAGTCTTATGTTGTAAGATGTATGATTCACTAAGAAAAATAATGGAATGTATCAAGGCATCATAGAGGCATTGAAAGCAAGAGCTCGGGACATCATCATAGAGAAGCATGAGAGATGGTTAGAATCAATGGAAGCCAAGAATATAGCTCTTGGGGATCTCATTGAAAACATAAGTGGAAAAGTCATCTAGTACAAGGTTCATCATACATCTGTCAAAAGGAAACATCAAATTATATTTATTGTACTTATCAAAAGAACTTGTATTATCATTTGACATTTATTTTATCATTAAATAAAATATTAAAGCATGGGTTTCATGCTTGGGTCATATTTAGATTAAGGTCCCCATTGTGGACTTATAGGTTAGTCATTACAGATTTATATTGACCCATCTTGGGCTTTTGAATCATGTAATTAGGTTTAAATTTGAGTCAAAAATGGTTTAGAGTACCTCCACATCAAGTCGGCCTTAAAGAGATCAAGTCAGCCTCAAAGGGACCAATTTGACCTCACCTGAAGCCTATAAAAGGAAGAAGATTGAATTCATTTGGAGCATCACTTCTCAAGCCGGTTCGATATCTATTGCATCATAGGAAAAAGTGTGAAATGGAAGAAGGAAGCTTAAAGGAGTGCGAGTTGGGTCTAGAAGATAGAGAAAGGAAAAACCGAAATTTTGGTGGTCGAATCTTAGCATTTCGTACCCTCTCTTGGGATATCAAAGTCTTTTAATATTTGTTGTTGCTACTGCTGCTGGAACTATTGCCTAGTCGAAGTTGCTGGAGGACAAGTTATTGTTGCTACTAGGTCGAAGATCTGGAAAGTTGACTTGGTGTGGAGGGAAGGTTTGGCTTATGTCTAGGGTGAAGTGTCTCAAAGAATACTATTGAAAGGAAGAATTATCTTGACTGGGTTTTCCCCTCGAGGGGAGTTTTGCCTTGCCATAGTGCCTACATCTTTTGTCTCTTGTTTTGTGATCTTCATACGCGCATAATATGGTAATTGCTTGATGAAAGATAAGATAATAAAGAAGTAAAAGAAATCAACACACTCAAAAGTAATTATCAAGGTCGGAGAATAAAAACCATAATATAACTACTTTGATCCTTCAAAATGGTATCAGAGCTAAGGTCGGGTAGAATTGAAGATCACTTTATTTGCATGGATTGTCCCTCTTTGATGTACTACATAAGAATGGGTATCAACACTGCTAGAAGCTGGATCAAGAAGGTCATCCATTACTTATTCATCAAAGTCAAAAGTCAAGGATTTTTTGTTGCCCTTACAGGATCTCTTCATGATAACAATGCATGGATCATTGATAGTGGAGAATCAAGACACATGACAGGAGAAAGTAAACAATTGCATACATTATCAAGGGAGTCATCTTCTCATGCAGTGGAATTAGGTGACAACAAAATCTATGTTGTTAAAGTGCATCGTTGGAATTGGAAAGTGCATCGAAGTTGCCCCTCAACAACATACTATATGTTCAAGGTTTTAATAAGAATTTGCTTTCTATTTCTTGTTTAGAAGATAAAGGAAAAAGAATTGCTTTTGTTGATGGAAAAGTATTGGTTTCGGGAAAAGACTCTAGCATTGACAAAGCTAGAGTTAATGGAGTTCGTGAAGGAAGTATGTATAGGGTTACTTCACCATCGCCTCAAGCTTTAGTTCATATGGAAATTAGTCCTATTGAGCTATGGCATAGAAGATATGGTCATCTACACTACAAGCTTATTCCCACTCTTAACGAATTGGTTAATGGCATCCCCAATATAAAGGAAGACCATGAAGGTGTGTGCAAGGGATGCTCTTTGGGAAAGCATACAAGAAAGCCATTTCCAAATAGTGAATCTAGGGCCAAGGAAATTCTGGACCTTATTCACTCTGATGTGTGTGGGCCCAAGTCTGATAAATCTCTTGGCGGTCATCTCTATTATGTGACATTCATAAATGATCATTCTAGAAAGACATGGATCTATCTTCTCAAGACAAAGGGCGTAGTATTTGAGAAATTCAAGGAGTTTCGAGCTGAAATAGAAAACCTCACCAAAAGAAAGATAAAGACTCTAAGATTTGACAATGGTGGAGAATACATTTCCAAGGAATTGATTGGATATTGTAAGGAAGTAGGAATTAAGAGGGAGCTCATTGTTCCCTACTATCCCGAACAAAATAGAGTTGTTGAAATGAAGAATAGGTCTAGTGAAGAGGGCATTAAGACCATGCTCCTTGACCGAGACCTACCAAAATTCTTATGGAGAGAAGCAGCCATGACAGTCGTGTATATTCAAAATAGAAGTCCCCATAGAAGTCTCAAGAATATAACTCCCGAAGAAGCATTTATGGGAAAGAAGCCGAGTGTGGATCACCTCTGAATCTTTGGAAGCCCTGCCTACATCCATGTTCTAAAGGACAAGCGAAAAAAGTTGGACTCTTCTACCATCAAAGGAATATTTGTTGGACATAGTCTCTCCTCAAAGGCATATAGAATCTACATCAAATAAAGAAGGAAAACCGAAGTAAGCAGAGATGTCATATTTGATGAGAGCCAAGCCTACAAGAAATCCAAAGATATTCCCATAGACTCTGATGATGAAAAATCTCCTATATTTGAAGAAGAAGAATAACACCATGAAAACCCTACTACAAATCAAGAAGAAGAAGAAGGACCAAGTGAGCCTATTCAACCTGTGAGCATCCCAATGACAAGGAAAAGGCCAAATTCGTTAAAATCTACACTACAAGATGTCGAAGGACATGAAGCTCCAATACGAACCTTCAAGGAAAGTAAAAGACCGAAGAGATACTCTGGCTATGCTGCATATATGACAAAGCTAATTCAAGTTGAACCATCTACATTCGAAGAGGTTATTCAACAGGATGTCTGGAAGAAAATGATAAAGGAAGAATACCAATTCATTATGAAGAATGGGGTTTGGGAAATCATTCCTAGACCTAGTGAAAAATCAATTGTCACATCCAAATGGATCTACAAAATCAAGCATGTTGTTGATGGAAGCATAAACAAGTACAAAGCAAGATTCATTACAAGGGGCTTCTCTCAAAACGAAGGAATAGATTATGAAGAAACCTTTGCACCGACAGCAAGGTATATTACCATTAGATCTTTAGTTTCATTGGCTGCTACAATGGGTTGGAATATCCATCAAATGGATGTGAAGACTACATTTCTAAATGGGACCATTGATGAGGAAGTATACATCGAACAACCCAAAGGTTTCTAAGTAAATAGCAGGGACTCTCATGTCTGCAAACTCAATAAATCCCTATATGGCTTGAAGCAAGCTCCTAGGGCATGGTACGCGAGAATGGATGCATATCTCCTAAGAAATGGTTTCATGAAGGGTACTGTTGATCCAAATCTCTACATCAAGGTTGTGAATAATGAGCCTGTCATTATTATACTATATGTGGATCTATTCATCACTGGTGTGGAGCAAAGAATTGAAGAATGTAAGAAAATGTTAGAAGCCGAATTTGACATGAAGGATCTAGGACTCGTGCATTACTACCTGGGTCTCGAAGTATGGCAGGAATCTGGGGAGATATACTTGGGGCAAGGAAAGTACATCATCAAGATGTTGCAAAAATTCAGAATGATGGACTCCAAGCCCATGACTACTCCTATGATCACCAATTTCAAGAAGTTAAAAGGTTTTGACTCAAGTCTCGTAGATCCTGTAGAGATTTTGTGTATTTGGGGTAGCATCAGTTGTGCTCTAGGTCCCAATTTTTGAGAAAGGACTAGAGTTCACCTGATCTACAAGACCCAGAAATGGATTTGGGAAGTTTCATCTGGTTTAGGAGATATTAAATTAATTAATTATTTTAATGTATTTCCTAAGTTAAAACTTAGGAAAATAAAATAATTAAAGTGAATTTAATTAAACATGTGATGAAATTGGCTTAAGTCACATGAATCAAGCTTTCTTTTAATCTTAGACATTGATTAAAGATTTAATCTTGGCCGTTGATTTGTCAACGAGAAAAGTATAAAGGAAAGGCTTGGGGTCATTTGTAAGACACACAGAGGCAGAGCACTGAAGCTAAGCTGAGATTCTAGGGCGGGGTTGCTAAGAATTCTCAGAAGTGTTTCAGTTGCAGAGAGGGGAATTTAGACCAAGGGGATGATCTGATCTCGGGGTCTAGAATACACAAGAAGCAGAGAAGAGATCAAGAAAGACAACGCAGAGGAAGGGGAAGAAAGGAGATAAAGCAAAGAAAGAACAAAGCAGCGTACGGCGTGATTTTCGTGAGAAACCCCTCATGGGTTACGCAGACCCTTAGAGGGAGACCCTTAGAGACAGCATAGTGATCGCGCGTAACCCGCCTCGGGGTAACGTGCCTCCTTCAAAGGACAAATACAGTAGATTTGGAGGCCTTCAGAGGCTGACGTAGTGTCTTTCAGGGGCAGATCAGGGGTTTCTAGGGCTAGATCTGGCTAAGTTTTGTAAATCCCGTTTGAGCGTGTGGACCAGTCAGTATTGTTGGTCTTAGATCAGCCAAGTGCTGCAGATCTAGAGTTTTCTCTGTAGGGTTTTCCAGATCTGGAACCCAAAGTTGTGTATTCAGAAATATTCTTAATAATAGAGCCCTCCAACAACCAGAGATCGGTTTTCCCCCATTGGGTTTTTTTCCCGGGGGACAAGCTTATCCGTAAATATTCGTGTCAATTTGTTTATGTGCATGTGCTTATTCTAGATCTAAATTGATAAAGATCATATGTGTTTTGCTCGATGTTAACTTGAATTTATTCGCTTGATAACTTGTATAAGTAGGACAAGCTAACCAGAGCTACTGCAACAATTTCCCTACAAGAATTAAGATTCAGAAATTTCTACATGGTATCAGAGCAATTGCAGATCTAGAAGGGTCCCCAGCTAAAGCCTCTGAAGGATCTAGCTACAAAAAGCAACTGGAAAGGCAGCAGAAAAGCAGATCTAAAGAGACAGCGCAGTTTTCAGGAGGAGATTCACGCAAAGGGAAGGGTGACGTTGTCCAGGGCTGTGTCCTAGCAAGAAGCCAGCCAGTGTGATTCAGATCTGAATCTGTCAGATCCAGAAAAAGTCTATAGAAAAGTTGCAGAAATTCAGTAGAGCTGGTGGGGTTAAACTTCTGAAGTTTTCATATTTTTAACCTTAGCACAAGTGACAAAGTTTGGGAAGAGATCAGCTTTTCAGAGAGTTTCTTACTAAAGGAAACTTGCAGTTTGATCAGAGGATCAAAGAAGAAGTTGAATCATAGTTGATTTTGTAGATTTCTAAGGAGCGAAATCAAGTGTCAAAGGGAGTAGAGGGTTCCCAGTTCGAAAAGGACCCTAGATCCAAGATCTCTAGCATAGAGAAGAGGAGCTAAGACACATTCTGAGCAAATGGCTCCTCTTGGACTATGTGATCAGGATAGGCTAGAGGGTCTCTCAAACTTTTTGGTATGGAAAGCTAGGATCCTGATTGTCCTAGAGGCATATGGTCTAAGAGATCATGCAAAGCAGATCCTGGCCATGCCGACAGATGCGGATCTCCTACAGAAGCATAGAGAAGCTGCTGGACATGCCAAGCGACTGATAATGGACAGTATCAAGGATCATATTGTGCCACACATAGCTGAGAAGATGACAGCTAATGAGATGTGGAAGGCCTTGACTTCCCTATATAAGGGAAAATCAGTCCAAAGAAAGATGTTGTTGGAGGCCCAAATGAGGTCATTCATGATGACCAAGGGAGAAGACATCGACAATTTCCTCTTCAGATTGCAGTCAATCAGGGATCAGCTGTCTACAACGAGTGCAACCGTAGATGATGCAGTGATAGTCAGGACTGCCCTCAATGCAGTCACGGATGAGTGGGAAACCTTTTCCAAAGGATCTTGGGCAGAGCAGACCTCCCAGATTGGGACAGCTTGTGGTCGATCCTGCGGCAAGAAGAACTACAAAGGTTCACCAAGAAGCAGCACAGCCCTGCATTGAGCAAGGTTAAGAAGGAAGAGGAGGAAGATGCAGCATTGGCATCGAAGAAGCAGCCGAAGAATAAGAAGGATCTTTCTAAGATCAAGTGCTTCTAGTGTGGCGAAATGGGACATTTTGCGAGCCATTGTCCAGAAAAGAAGAAGGACAAGGAAGCATCTTCTTCCAAAGCAACGGTGGCAGATGATGGGTCAGGAGATGATGTAGCCATGAGTGCTCATGAACCACGGAGGTTGGGTGACACGGACATGTAGAGGAGCTACATGGAAGTAAGGCGAGATCCTTGAGCAGCGCATCTCTTGGATCACAAGCAAGCTACGGCAGCCTTAAGACAATAGCGGGACAAGTGAAGCATTGGGTGCATAGATCACAGATGAAGCAGAGGCATAGGCAAATCTGGAGGCTGGGAGGAGCAGCGCAAAGCATAGCGGGGAAGAAAGAAATAAGAGAAGTAAGGGTTGCTCGTAGGTCGATGGTCCGGGCAATCGTCTTGGAAAGAACTTGGTATAGCTTCGTAGGACAAATATAGTCACAAAGAAATAGCTTGATAGATTGCTGCAAGACAAGGAGCCGATGTGTGACGCAATAGTGCGCAGGAGTCCGATGACGCAGCAGAGTTGTAGTTGTGCATCGTTCTTTAGATGCCGTTACGTATTTGCAGCCTATGGAGCTTCAGTGATAAGGATGCAACCCATCAGACTCGTTTGTCAAAGATTGGGGCAGGAGATTTAGTTGTTTTCTCTCAACAACTGAAGTTGCAGTGCAACAGATCAGCAGTGGCAGTGCTATGAGCAGCACACATGCAGCATTTTGAGAAGGAGCTGTAGTACAGAAGTTGCGGTGGCAATGGCAGAGTCATGGGCAGCAGTACAAAATGGCAGCAACAATGCAGAGTTGAGTGGCAGGAGGCCAAGCTTCAGCAACACAGAACAAGTGCCCAAAATCATGTAATGCATAAGTGTGATGTATTGCTAGAGCACACCATTGATGCTAAGAGGGAGTGTTGAGATTTTGTGTATTTGGGGTAGCATCAGTTGTGCTCTAGCTCCCAAACTTTGTGGAGGGACTAGAGTTCACCTGATCTACAAGACCCGTAAATGGATTTGGGAAATTTCATCTCAAGTTTAGGAGATATTAAATTAATTAATTATTTTAATGTATTTCCTAAGTTAAAACTTAGGAAAATAAAATAATTAAAGTTAATTTAATTAAACATGTGATGAAATTGTCTTAAGTCACACGGATCAAGCTTTCTTTTATTCTTAGCCATTGATTCAAGATCTGATCATGGTCGTTGGTTTCCCAACGAGAAAAGTATAAAGGAAAGGCTTGGAGTCATTTGTGAAGACACAAAGGTAGAGCACTAAAGCTAAGCTTAGATTCTAGGCGAGATTGCTAAGAATTTTCAAGTGTTTCGCCTGGGTGTGAGGGGAATTTAGACCAAGGGGATGATTTGATCTCGGGCTCAGGAATAAACAAGAAGCAAGAGAAGAGATCAGAAAGATGCAGCAGAGGTAGCAGCAAAGAAACAGACAAATGTTAAACAGAAGAAAGAAGAAGGACAACAAGTGATTTCTGTGAAACCCTTTTGGGTGTTGCGTAACCCTTAGGGGCAAGATAGTACCCAAGGCTGCCCGGGGCCTCTGGGGTAACGCAGCCCCTTCCAATGATAGCGCCGAGCATTTGGAGGCCTTCAAAGGCCGACGCAAGGTCTTTCAAGGGCAACTGGGTTTCTAGGCCTAGATCCGGTTGAGTTCCGTAAATCCCATTTGAGGTTGTGGATTAGTCGCATTGGTCTGGACAGCTGTGCCCAGACGAGAGTTTTCTCTGTAGGGTTTTCCAGATCTAGAACCTAGAGTTGTGTATTCAAAAATATTCTTAATAATAGAGCCCTCTAACAACCAGAGACCGGTTTTTCCACATTGGGTTTTTCCGGGGACAGTTTGTCCAGAAATAACTGTGTCACTTTGTCTATGTGTGCATGTGCTTATTCTAGATCTGAATTGGTAGAGATTTGTTATGTGTTTTGCTCTGATGTTAACTTGAATTTATTCTGTTGATAACTTGTATAAGTTGAAGAAGCTTATCTGGATTAACAGAAATAATTTATGTATAAGAATTAAGATTCAGAAATTTCTACAGATCCTACCTCCTATCGACAGACGTCGGCTCCCTAATGTATCTGGTAAACACTAGGCCAGATATATGCTATGCAGTAAACATCCTTCGTCAATTTCAGTTGGAACCTCATCATGACCACTGAATAGCTACCAAACACATATTAAGATATCTTCATGGTAATATACGCCACTCCCTAAAATACAATAGTAAGGAAGTTAATATAATTAGCTTCTCAGATTCTGACTGGGGTGGCAGTGAGTCTGAAGGAAGGAGTACTACTGGTGGATGCTTCAACCTGGGTCTGCTATGGTTTCATGGATGAGTAGAAAACAAGGTCTCGTTGTCATAAGTAGTAATGAAGCTGAATATGTGGCTGCATGTGAAGTAGGAAAAGAGGTTGTATGGTTAAGGAAGCTTCAGACAAATATGTTCGAGAGTTCTCTAAGTGCTACTATAATCAACTGTGATAATCAAAGATGCATCAAGATGTCTGGAGATCTCGTGTTTCATTCTAGGATGAAGCACATCAACAATAAGTTCCACTTCATTAAGAACTTGGTACAAGGTGGGATCGTAAAGTTGGAGTATGTCTCGACAGATGAATAGGTAGCAGACATACTAACAAAGGCTCTTCCTAACAAAAAGTTTGAATATTTAAGAGACAAGCTTGTTCTGGTAAATATTGCTAATTGTATTGATGATAATGGTTTGGAAGAGATATTTGAGGCTTTGCGAGTGAAGCATTGCCTAGAAAGACATCTGATCGACACTTTATATTGATGTCTGGTAGGGAGGGTGGCATTGGGTGGATGTGCACCTAGTTCCCTAGGTTGGTGGTTAGTAAGTAAGCCTAATGGTACCTATAGAGGTTGAAAGCTTTAGTCCACCTTAGTCCCAATTGGATAGATTGCCTTGGTCAAGAATCTAGTCCATGGCATTGTGGTGCCTAAAGTGTTGAGTGACCAATGGATAGATTTCCCTAGTCAGGAATCTAGTCCATGGCATTGCAGTGCCTAAAGTTCTTCATAGTTTCACATAGTTTGAGATCTTCCATTTGTATATTATGAATACCTCCCTAGTTAAGAGGGAGTGTTGAAGATTGTAACTAGGTTCAGTCTTCATAAATTATATTTATTGTACTTGTCAAAAGAATTAAAGAAAAATAATTCCCGTGATTATTTGAAATTATTTTATTATTAAATGACTTATTAAAGCATGGGTTTCATGCTTGGGTCATATTTAGATTAAGGTCCCCATTGTGGACTTATAGGTTAGTCATTACAGATTTATATTGACCCATCTTGGGCTTCTGAATCATGTAATTAGGTTTAAATCTGAGTCAAAAATCATTTAGAGTACCTCCACATCAAGTCGGCCTTAAGGAGATCAAGTCGGCCTCAAAGGGACCAATTCGACCTCACCTTAATCCTATAAAAGCAAGAAGATCGAATTCATTTGGAGCATCACTTCTCAAGCCAGTTAGATTTCTACTACATCATCGAAATTTTGGTGGTGCAATCTCTGCATTTCGTGTCATCTCTTGGGAGATCAAAGTCTTTTAGTATTTGTTGTTGCTGCTACTGCTGGAACTGCTGCCTAGTCAAAGTTGCTGGAGGACAAGTTGTTGTTGCTGCGAGGTCGAAGATCTAAAAGGCTGACTTGGTGTGGAGGGAAGGTTTGGTATATGTCTAGGGTGAAGAGTCTCAAAGAATACTATTGAAAGGAAGAATTATCTTGACTGGGTTTTCCCCTTGAGGGGGGTTTTTCCCTGGCATAGTGCCTACATCTTGTGTCTCTTGTTTGGTGATCTTCATACACACATAATATGATAATTGCTCGATGAAAGATAAGATAATAAAGAAGTAAAAGAAGCCAACACACTCACAAGTAATTATCAAGATCGAAGAATTAAACCCTAATATAATTACTTTGATTCTTCAACAAATGGTATGATGACATAAAAGGTAAAGCAGATCAAGGGATTGAAGCTCTTTCGATCAAGGAAGTTGTTGCAGGAAGTCTGGATGACCCAAAGCAGAATGAGGTATGTATGCTTTCATTTAATAAAATTTGGAGTCATGTCACATGGTTACAGGTAATGTGGATCAATTCTCTCTCTTAAGAGCATGATCAAAGGAAAAAGGATCTCCTCCTCAGCGATTTTTCCTTTCAGCCACACCATTTTGTTGTGGAGTATACAAAACAATATGTTGCAGTTGAATGCCATGCTTAGTGAAAAAGTTGATAAATTTGTTGTTAACATATTCTCTCCATTGTCAGATCTTAACTTAAGAATTTTATGTCTAGATTGTTTCTCAACAAAGGCCTTAAAGGCCAAGAACATAAAACTTCACTTTTGAGTTTTAAGAAGTATACCAAGGTGCGTTTGGAAAAATTATCAATGAAAGTTAAGAAGTACTTGTAGCCAGAGAAAGAAACAACTGGAAGTGGACCACATAAATCACTGTGCACAAGTTGCAAAGCATGCCAAGAGGCATGTTTGTCAAAACTATCTTGATGATGTTTTCTGAGGACACAACCGGAACAAACACCATCTCGGCAAGATACTATAGGAAGACTTGTCACCATATTTTCTTTACATAGAGTTTAAAGAGAGCGATAGTTTAAGTGACCAAATCGCTCATGCCAAAGTTTGCTCACTTCATCATTATGAGCAAGAAAAACGAAGGGAAGACATGATGACCCAAAGTTGTCAAACTGATACAACCTTGTGGAATCATCAACAACGCCAATAGCTAAAATATGTCTAGGATCTCATAGGTCCTTAATTACAACATCATGAGGTGAGAATTCTACGGTTTTCCCCTCACCTGAATGAGTTATTTGATAAACAGATAGAAGGTTGTAGGATAAGGTAGGAACACATAATACATCATTAAACTGACCATTATCTAGACGAATGGTTCCAGACCCTACAACACTAAGAGATCTATCATCACCAACATAAATATTTTTGGTGTTACAATCATTTAAAGAAAACATGGCTTTATTTTTGGCCATGTGGTAAGAGGCTCCAGAATCAATGAGTCACTCATGAGAATGAGAAGAAGAAGATACATTCAATGCATAACCAAATCTTGATGCTTGACAACCACATGCAGGAAGTGCCATTCCCGAAGATGAAGTTGAAGAGTTCTCCAAATGGAAGTTGTGCTTCTTTATTGCTGCTTTCAAGGCTTCCATATTCTTAAAACATTTTGACTCTACGTGGCCATCACGATTATAAAAGTTGAAATGTCTATCTGTCTTCACTTTGTTTTTATTTGCCTTATCAGTTTGCTGAGTTCTTTTTCAATTTGCGGCTGATATTGCTTAAGACCCTTGTTTGGTTTAGGACCATTCCTTTTAGGATGTTGCTTCTTAGGATTCTTTGGATATGGTTGCTGCTGGGTTGCTAACGCTTTCTTAGAAGAGTTTCCAGTATTAATAAGACCAAAGTGTAAGAGTTTTTCTTGTTCTTTTATCAAAGAATCAAAGAAGACATCAAAAGAGGGGGACTTGTAGGTTGTTCCTTGAGAAATGAGGGCTTCTCTATTGGAATGGAAAGGTGGAAACAAATACATAGTATGCAGGGCCTAGCTTAGCAAGAATGTTATAGATAAGACTACCATCTTCCTTTTTGACCTTACATTCTCCTAAAAGAAGTCTAAGGGTTCTGAATTTGGACAAAAAATCTTCAATAGAGGAGAAATTATTGGGATCCATAGTAAGCAACTCATTTTCAAGCTGGTGGGCTTTGATTTCATTTTGAATGCCAAAAACAGTATTTAGCTTTTTCATAGCTTCATAAGGGGAGTCAACTTCTTGGATATGAAATCTAAGATCTTGAGCAATGGACATTTCTATCAACCCTCGTGCATGATCTTTTTTATTCTCCCATTTAGCTTGTTTATCTTCATCAATAGGTTTAGATTCTAGTCCTGAGGCTATTCTATAAAGCCCTTTACTTTTAAGTAAATCTACCATGTAGGATAGCCATTGGAAATAATTGGTGCTGTTAAGAATAGCCGAGCACGCACTTTTCATTTTTAAAAACTGAAGCTATAAAGGTTGAAACTAACTGCTCCAATGGAAAGATCTCGAAAAATTAGGCCAGTTAAAAAAAAAACGGCTCTGAAAATGACTTTCGGATGAAGAAGTTATGTTTTTTTGAAGAAAAGTTGTAGTAGATGCCGAGTAGTCATATGATAGGTTGAAAGTTGATGATGAAGTTGTACTTAAAAAAAAAAAATCCCCCCCTTTTCCAAACTTAATATAATAGGCTCACTTAAAAAAAAATACTACTTTATGTGACTCACTTTTTATAATGGGTGAGAAACACTATTACATAAAGTAAATTTAAAACACAAGTTACGTGTGTTTTTTAAATAAAACCCTTTTAAAAAAAAGGTAACTTGCTAAAAAGCTTTTTAAGAAAAAGTAACTTGACAAAAAGTTTTTTAGAAAAAGAAGCTTGACAAAGAGACTTGAACCCAAGACCTCTATTCTCATAAAGTAACTTTACACCAAGTGAGCTAGTAAAAGGATTTTGTAATTGTTTGAAAGGAAGAAGGGGGCTTTTTTTTTTTTGCTCTTTGGGTTGCGTGTCTTTTTTCCTCCAGAACTAAAATGACATAACTTGGGCAACCGGAAACCTTTTCGCGTGAAACGAAAGGGGTTTCTCACTGTAACAGACACTCCGGACACAACAGATCAGTTCTACTAGCCTGAAAGTGGTCAGAAATAGTAGATCTGAAAAACAGCAGCCACATTCAGTCAAACCAGCTTTGGATTTGGATCAACAACATGTGGCCTCAAAATGTTTCCATGATACCATGTGAAAATTTACAAGGTGTTCCTTAGATCAATCAAGAAAGTTACTGCCACAAACGTATCACGTATCAAGACACCAATATTTGACGTCAGCAAAACCCTCGAAGAGGGAAACAGTATATGGTCTGAGCCAATGTGGCCACTTCAGATGATTTAAAAAATAAAAATAAAAAATTACATAAGCTTCTCTCATAAATGGTCACCAAACAAATGGAGCTTCATGCTCTTTAAATAGAGATCATAGACCAATTGGGTGTTAAGCCACGAATCAAGTGTTGGTAATACTGATGAGAGAATGAACTGTCAGATCACTACATATTGTGACCGTCGGATTATAAGTTACAAAAGTACATAGTAAAGAAACACACTTTACCTAACTCTACCCTAGACCAAGTTATACTTAACTATTTCCTGTGTTCAGGAAAGTTATCATTAAGGGGGGATAGGCTCTAATGCCTCCTTCCTTCTCCTATTGTGTCACCTTTGTAAATCCTTCAATCCTATCCCAAGTTGTTCTTAAGGGGGGATGTTAGGATATTCCGACACATAGGAAATAGTTAAGTATAACTTGGTCTAACGTAGAGTTAGGTAAAGTGTGTTTCTTTACTTTGTACATTTGTAACTTATAATCCGACGATCACGATATGTAGTGATCCAACGGTTCATTCTCTCCTCGGTATTACCGACACTTGATCCGTGGCTTAACACTCGATTGGTCCATGATCTTTATTTAAAGAGCATGGAGGGTCATTTGTTCGGTAACCATTTATGAGAGAAGCTTATGTAAATTTTTTTCTTTATTAATAAATTGCCTGAAGTGGCCGCGTTGGCTCAGGCTGTGGACTGTTTCCCTTTTTGAGGGTTTTAACCATGTCAAATACTGGTGTGCTGATTTTTGATCTGTTTGTGAGCCACCAGTGACCTTTGGCGTTTGATCTAACTTACCCTGTAAATTCCCACAGTAGGGAGGTGATTAATTCAAATTATCTCCTTGATAATTACTTGTGATCTTACGTTACTTACTTATGTATTCTCTTCTTAGCTTATTACTTCATCAAGTTAATTACCAAAAACACAAGAGACAGAAATATAGGTTCTTCAAGCCAAGGCCAAAACCTCTCCCCTCTCCCTCTTGAAGAGGAAAACCCGCAAGTAATTCTTCTTACAGACTTTCAAATGACAAGTACCATGACCAA